>JAOEGS010015338.1:104681-148183 GCA_025447755.1 Corythornis vintsioides
TGGGAGAAAAAAAAAAAAAAAAAAAAAAAAAAAAAAAAAAAGAGAAGAAAAAAATCCGAAACCGAAACAAAGAAAGAGACAAAAAAAGCTCGGACTTTGGGGAAACCACAAGCTGCTCCACACAGTGAGTGAACCTCTCTGACCCCATGCCATGCTGCTGGGCAAGAATCACACCCTGCTGGTGTAGCAGGGGCTGGCCTCAGCCTCAAATGAGAATTTAAAAATGAGAAGAGTCTGAAATCTCTCAGTATTTTTTATCAGGGCCATGGTCCATTCTACCCTCTGCAGTGAACCGACATCTGGGCACCTCCCCTCCCTGATCTAGAATTGCAGGGTTTTAGGCACAGCTGGTACTAAAGCTGAACCGTAAAGAGGGAACAGCAGAATACCCCAGCAGAATACCCCAGCAGCTTTGCAACTTGTCTCACCAGCACTGGCAGCATTTCTGCTCAGCTGCACTGACAAGGCTCCTCAAAAGCCCAGTAGAGGCAGGAGCTTCACTGGGCCAGCTGTGCCACCCGCCTTGCTCGCTCTCCGCCCACAGTGCAAGGTGGTCTCTGGAGAAGCAGCTCAGCCCAGCATGGCAGGGTGAGGGCTGGCACACTGGGCTTCCCAGGGACTCAGTCTGCCACTGGACAACCAAATTCAGCAGCTGGAAAAAAAACAGGAAAATGCATCTTCCATTTGCTTGATAAGAGCCCATGCTCTTAATGGCTCAAGTTCTGGCCAACTGAACTCAAGGCATGAAGGAAAATCTGCAATTCCAGGTTGCATTTTGCCCTGAGCTACAGGGTAACTTTAGGATATTACACTGTAGGACTTTTACAGGGTTGTCTTTCAACAGCAGTGTGTTCTCATAAAACACAGAATGGAATGACACATATTTCCTCGTTAAATGAACACAAGGGCTCTTCTTTCATACAAATGGCTTCTCTCAACCTACAAATTCACTGATCTCTCTTACTGTACCAACAAAAAGTTTCTTTCCAAACCATAGACCTCACCTTTAATAATCAATATTTCCTCTCCACTTGCTCAGCTTTCAAGGTCATATGTTGAACAGATTAATCACACTTTCAGAAATCTCTTCCTCTCGGGCTGATGCTAGCACTGACATTATGTGGAATTTAAAGCAAAAACCACACTGAACAGGGCTTGGGTTTGTCCTCCCAATGGAATGCTAGGCCAAGAAAAAGAATCTGCTGTTTGCCCAGAGTAAAAGGGCAAATAAAATAATTTCCATGCTTTTAAGGAAGCTATTACATATAGTGTAGTAGAAGAAAAATGACTTGATGACAGTGGCCTTTTAAAATTCTACAGAGAGCAGGAGCAATAAGCAGTTAGCCAGAGGCTATCTAGATCCTGCTATTCTTACACGTGCTCATAGCCCCTGCTTTAGAACAGCCCATTCACAATCACGACACTATATTCATAACAGGGAACAATTACCCGTAATCCTACACACCATCATCTCCACCAGTTCCATACAGTAGCTTTTAAAAATATTTATCTAGATGGGATTGGAGCACACAGTAATACTACCCTGCACTGGAATGCAGCCTGAGTTAAAGGGAAAGTGGAACAGAAGAAAGGTTCGGGAACTTTTTTGTTGTCTTTTCCTGTAAAGAAAGAAAATCATCTCTATTATCAAGATGATTTGTATCCAAGAAGCAGAGAAATGGATTAGTTACACCAAATGCCAGTGAGCACCATTGCTCCTAGGAAAGCTGCGGGTACCCACAGCACTAAACAAGATCTCTGCTACAGCAAAGCTGCAGCCAGAGTCCCCACACCTGAACTGGGAATGCAGTGGCTTGGACAGCACTGGTTCTAGGGGGAAAACACAGGAAGTCGCCAACCACAGCAACCCAGTGCTATTCAGTCTGTCTAAGATGGGACTTAAATTTTCCAGCTCTGATAGGGAACTGAAAGGGAGTTTTACCTAGAAATGGTCTGAAGGGAGCTCACCCCACAGAAATATTCAGTGAGATATTCCTCATGAGATCTGACACTGTAATAGGCTGACAGGTCTCAAGACCTCAGTGAATTCCCATCATGGTTTGGCCCTAAACCTCAAGTTTAAACATCCAACCTCATCACCCACTCTGCAGCTCTGCTGTGAACCACTGCTTTACCTTCCACATCACTCTCACCCAAGCATCTGAGAGCGCTCTACCCATCTCAGAGATAATAACTCCACCCAACCCCTTTCTTGGAGGCAAGTAAAGTTTATTGCCCTTCTGTGGCAGACAGATACATTACTCACGACGAGTTGACATGAGATGGAGAAGGTCAAACAGTAATGAAGTGACAGTGGTTTGGAGTGGAACCCAGAAGTCCAACAGCCCAGACTCCCATTTAATCTACTAGACTTTGCTATAACCAGTTTTTATGCTTCAGAAAGAAAAGCAGAAGAGTAACAACTGTGACTTACCCAATGTCTGAACAGAAGTGGAAGGGAAATAAGTGTGCTAGGTTGACTATTAGAAAATGGGGAGCACTTCTGCATTCATTTATCTTGCCATGTCACTAAGAATTACAATCTGCCTAAACGCCCAAGCACATTGAGAACATATAATAATAATTATAGTGTCAGAATTCCCTTGGAGATCTGAGCAAGATCTTGTTTCCTAAAGGAGCTCAGGGAGAAGAGACTGCAACTACAATTTGCCCATTCTTTCCTAAGCCCTAAAAATTTGGATGCATTTTCAGTTTCAGCTGAAGGGGCAGACAGGAGCCACCTGCACAATGCTCCCAATAGTCATGACATGTTTGTGACACTACAGCAAGGGCAAGTGATGATAGATTCTGACATCGCTTCACAATGGAAACTCCTAAGACTTGTGCCCGGAGCTCTTGGAAAGAGAAACAAAACTCAAAAGTCTAGAATACCTGAATATCTTGAATCAATGCAGGTCACTGCATCTTCCCCCAGCTTGGCAAGCTCGGGGCTCACTTCATGCCTAGAGTCTCCCATTCTGATGATTTTTCCTCCATTTTATGCTCTGCTAGAGAGTGATCTCATCTCTTTCCAAGAAATTTCAGCTCCCCTTCCTTTCAGTGGTAAAAGCAGCTTGAGCCCACTCTCCCTCCATGAAGCACATTCTCCCTGGAGAACTGCTCCCTTAAAGGCCGCCAAAAGAACCCTTCAAGCCATGTGCACAGACTGGCTGCAAGTGTCTTCTCTGGGTGTGCTTTCTGGGCCAGGAAGGGGTTAAAGCCATCAGGGCAACAACAAAAGCAAAGATCTCGAACATCATTTCATGCAAATGACCTTTCAGTGGCTTCCTGTTCCTTCACTGTGCTCTTGTCTGCCAGGGCCCCGGGGCCTTCAAAACCTGGGGCTAGATTTTAACTCATCTCCCCTTATCTGCTTGACTGACTGTCAGCCTAGCACATCTCCCTGCTTGTGATGAAGGCCTTAATTAGTGCTTGTCTGTTTACCCTTTTCCTATTGCCACCTCTCTTTTCCTCTCCCTCTCGCTATTCTCCTTTCTCTCTCCCTCTCCCATCACCCTCAGGCTTGTTTGCTTAGCTGGGCATCTCTTGTTTACTCAGTAGGGAGGTTATAATATATGTAAATAAAGTAAAGTCAAAACTCCCATAAAAATATATCCCAGAAAAGATTAAAAAAAAAAAAAGATAACAAGCAAACATATTTTCACGTTCAGAGAAACTGTTAAAGCTGGTCTCTTGAGTTCCTCCAACAAAAAAAAAAACCCTTTTGGTGTCTTCTGGCAATTAGGAAATGGAGCTGCTTTTTTCCCTTCTCTCTCTTCCTTTCTTTGGAGACTTTATTATCACAAAACATAGAGAGTGATCATCTAGCACCTGCCTGATTTGATGTTTCTGGAGTAAACCCAGTGCCAGTGCATGTGACCTCACCAGGGCTTCTACTTTGAGAGGGTACTATAAAAATGCAAAACTCGTTCAGCTTTCATCAGATGCAGGAACGAGGGAAGCAGGAGGATCAGGTAGGTTATTCTTCCTTCATGCAAATATTCTGGTGACCAATTTGCTGTGAAAATTACTCAAAGGAATAGGAAGTTGCAGAGGAGAAGATCAGGCTGGGCATCCAGCTTCCCAGCTTTAGGTCTTGTTTGGTCTGTTAGAATTCCATGGTCACCTCACTGTAGAGGTCTGACCAGTACACAAGCACAGTCTGAAACTTCTGAAACAAGAACCCTGTGCTGAGGATGGCAGAGACACAGAGGCACTAGGAAATCCCAGGGGCCTTGATGATGTTGAGCCCAAACAGGGAAGGGTAAAGCCAACGTTGTGCAGCAGTTGCCTGGCAGACTCGGAGATGGGGCCTGCACCTTGCAAATGCCAGGCTAGTTCTCACCCTTTGACTTCATTTTCTGTACTGGCCTTGCTGTGCAGTGACATGTTAAAACCTGTCTGCTTCCTACAGCCATTCCTTGAGTAGAGCTTGGAATGTCTTGTCCTCATGGAGTGGCAATCACAGTGCCTCTGTGCCTCATAGCCCAGGCTTCTGACATCTCCTCCAGGCTTTCCAGCTCTCTGGCACAACAAGAAGCCTTTTGGAAATCCACACCAAAGATGCCACGGTGCCAGGACTACTTACAGTGAGTTTTATTAAGTGCCTGCCAACCTGAGGTAACGCTTACAAAATGTGAGGCAGCTCTGATGGAAAGGAAGCAAATTGGTGCCCTTCTGCAGAGAGGGCAGCTGAAAAATCCATGTGGTTGTGATGTTGTGGTTGACTTGGGACTCATAGAATGGTTAGGGCTGGAAGGGACCTCCAAAGGTCATCTAAGTCCAGCCCCCCTGCAGTGAGCAGGGATATCCTCAACTAGACCAGGCTGCTCAGAGACTTGTCCAGCCTCAGACTCGTGATGCTGTAGATTGCCTGTGGCTTACACAGCCATCCCCAAAAAGCAGGGGACTAAACTTAGCCTGGCTAGTGAGAGCCGCACCTTACATCCCATTTAAAAAAAGGATGCAGAGTGCATTCCTCCAGTGACATCAGCCAGCTGGGAAATCTTAACTGCACAGCTTCCCCTGACACATTCCTCCCTAATAAAAGCTGCTTCATACCTGTAATATGGCTCATAAAAAACCTGCTGTGGAGCTAGATGATTAGTAGAAATTCTGCAGGACTGGACTGCAAAAGCGCAGAGGTGTTGCGATCAAAAGAGGACCTGTGACTGTTCCCTCAGCCACACAATGCCAGCTGCAGTCCCGAGCTGCTCTGCTGCTTGCCAAAGGAGTTTCCAGACTTATCAAACATGACAGGAAATAGCAAAGAGCAAAGGACAGAACAGTTCTGCCATTAGCAGGTAAAAGCCATTAGCTATAACAGGAGTAATGTGCTCGGGTGGTGAGAGGGGCAGGGAAAGGGAGAAGTGGGTTGGGAAGCAGGGAAGGGAGCGTGATCAACAGTGAGGTGGGAGAGGAAAAAACGGGGCGGGGCAGGGGGAAGTTTCTCTTTCTGACAGAGAATTATCAGAATAAAATCATTCCTACTGGGGAATAATGCACACACTACAGTGATGTCTGGAAGTGACAGAGTGGCTTGAAGCTCTGGAGAGAGGGAGAGACAGACAGGGGAAGATGTTGTCATGAAAAGAGAAAGGAATGTCCGGAAGACAGTCGCAGGCCTGGCCAAACATGTCCTGACCCATACAGCAGTTCAGCTCACTGTGTGAGACAACTGGGCCAGAGGCTGTGCTGTGCCAAGAGAGGCTATCCATGGGGGCTCTCCCCACTCCCTACCAACCTCACTCCTGCCCAGCTGCCACTCTCTTTCTGGGACTTGCTTGGGATTAGGATCCTCCGAAACACATTCGTTGAGATAAATAATAGTACAGTGAAAAAAAATGTCAATAGAAAGAAACAAAGAGTCAGTAGGATTTCTTGTGATGGTCATATTTCCAGGTTAGTTTTTGGAGACCTGACATTTTTACACCTAAATCTGTAGGTGGATCCACTCCCATCTATAAACAGGTCATGAATTAGAGGCCCAAGATCATTTTTCAATAGGTTGAGAGATATTTCAGAGTCCATTTGCAAGTATTTGTAAAAGTTGAAGTTTTAGAGACTACGTACTCATTAACAGGGTGTGGATGCAGGCACACAATTAACTGCATTTCAGAAGATGATCAGGATTGCTAGGTGCCTGTTGGGGCCTGAGTTCTAAGATCTCAGTTTGTCCTGATAATATCTTCTAAGACCTGAACATTGCAAGAAGTTGCGTCACTCCGTGGTCTTAAATACTAGTGACACACTGGGTGAGAAACACCACACCTCATCCCAGCACTCCGTATGAACTGGGGCAAGGAGCCATTCCCCTTCAGCTGCCAAGGTACAAGGGCTGGAGTCTCCTCACCCCACAAGCCATGTAGATCAGGACCAACCAAGCTGAAATCACTGACGGCAAAGGAGAAAACAGGGGGTGAATTGGTCCCTCTGCACGTGCTCTTTCTGGAGCAGGGGGCTCGCTGATCCCAAACAAAATCTCAGCAGAAATGAAAAGCCAGGCTCTGTTTTACAAATCTGAGTGCCCTCAGGAAAAAAAACAGGGAAAAAAAAAGGCGTAGGAAAGGCCTGTTCTTTCTTCCTCTCTGCCTCAGCTCCCTTGAGAGCAAAGGAAGCTGCTGTGGGATATCTGTGTGATCAGCAGATTCACACGAGACTTCTCTGACAGACTAATCATTGCCTGGGCACGATCTCTTGACATGGGTCAGGGTAACCAGGAACTGCACGGGCAGTCAATAAAGACTGACTCCAAGAGCTGCTCTTACATCTTTCATTTTCCAAAAAGCAAACGTAAATAGTCATTTGCAGATAAAATACAGCATCAAACAAAAGCAACGAACCCAGATTGATACAGCTAATTAAGAAGAGAATTAACAGACATGGGCATTTACATTATACAACAAGGCAGTTGCTCTGAAACCCACCATCCTGTCTCCTTGACAGATGATAAAATCATTCTGCCTTTTTACTGGGTATCTGCCAACGACTACTACCTCTGGAGTAAACATCAGTGGCTCTCTGACCACAAAGCCATTTTTAGTTACCAGGTACTGAAATATAGCCCAGGAGTCTGTAATTTCCAAGGCGACATGAAGCACTTAATTGTACAGATCGGGGAGGGGGGGGTTGTTCTCCCAATCCTGCCTTCTCTTGTCTGCAAAAAGTTTGCCAGAAGTGAAAACAATTGAACAATCCCAAAGCAAAACTTTTAGAAGTTATGATTTTGAATATTGGCTGAAGAGATAGGAAAAAAACCCAAACCCTAAGTAAACCCCATGGAGGATGCCTGTTAAAAGTCACACATTGGACCTTTTATTCCTCCAGAGCTCCTGGATGTGATCCATTTAATCCATCCACAGTACCACTTATTGACACTCCAGCATCTCACCTTTATCATCCAGACAGCTGCAGCAGTAACCTTTGCCAGCATTTACTGCAAAAGAAGAAAGATGGAGTAAAAGAATATTTAGCTGCTCTAAAGTTTTTCTTTTCTCTCTGCTTCCCTTGGTCCTTCAGTGATTTAAATATTACTTTTAACCTGATGATGTACCTCCTGCTTCTGAGAAGCTTAAGGAGTTTTGGAATGTCTTCCATCCTTCAAATATATTCCTTTGGCTAGTGAGTATTCCAGACAAAATGACAGCATTTCCACTCTAAGATAATTAAGTTTCCATATACAGAACATGAAGTTTACTTAATATTGAGCTATATTAACAACAACGCTAACACTAATAAACAGAGATGTTTCCATTATTTTGCTACTTTTTCCTCTAGAAACATTGATTTCTTCTGTATTTATATTTCTAGGTCTCTATTTACACAGTATTTCTAAGCCCTATCAAATAACTTTTGCAGCTGACAGCATTGATGCCTTCAGTTTCCAACACTGTAACCTCACCGACATAATGGAAACACATCCAACCACAACCAGGCCACCAGCACTGGGTTCATTTTGAGAATTTAAAACACAAAAACTCTCCCACACCAGACCTGGTTTAACTGGGATGCTCATTGCTACAGAAATCACTCTTCCAACAGCTTCTGAAGCATTTGTTACTGGCCACTCAGAAATAAAATTAAACATTTGTGGTCTCTGGGGCCACTAATTCTATATTATTTATTTTTTAATTCAAGCACAAACAAACAAATCAACCAAACCAAAATAATGGAAAAAGGAATTAAATCCTTTAACATTCCAAAGCCTTTTCTTAGCACTGCCTGGGCTGCAACACAGACTTCAAAGGGAAAACACAACTTCTTTGCCTTGTGAAGTGACTGATTCAACAGTTTCTATCTGAAGAAAAATACTGACATTTCTGTATCCAATGAATGTTCACCAGGGCAACTGAAAGAGGATTGAATCATGGCATGACACCCTGAACTTCTACAGAAGTCTGTCATCCTAGGAACACAAAACCACATCACATCAGTTTTGCAATACCCCTACAACATGAACACATCACTGCCCAGTGCTCTCAGGGAGGAGGGAAATGACTGAACACATAGAACAGAAAGAGTTACACAAATGACTCCATGGGTGGGCCAGGAATAAAACCAGTATCTACCAGTGCCCAGTTCCAACACCTTCCTAAGAGGTGACATGCTATGGATTATGTCCCAAGCATGCATTAATTTCCCAGCTCCTGCCCAACAAGACATAACAAAAGATAAAGCTCATAATATGTTAGATAATAACTCATAATACATATATAAGAAAGGATAAAACTCATCTGCTATTGCTGGGACTGACTGAAAACAGAGTGGCTGAAGAGTGTGGTGGATATAATGAAGCTCCTTGTTGCACTCTATACTGCTCTCCCTGCTCAAGGAGCTGGCAATGCATACACAGATCTGGTTCTACCTAGATTTTGTTTCTTTGACATGAAGGAAATACAGAAAAAGAATGATGAAATGGTCCTGAGCAGTGTGGGAGGCAGATACAGGAGGGCAGCTTTCCCATTCCCATCTAGAATGACTGTGCAGTCTCTGGGCTTTCCTTACATCCCTTGTGAGTCTTCCATTAGAGTCTATCAGGAACACTTCAGGAACAGCAAGCCATGGCACTGAGGTAGCAGCCCTGAGTCCCCCCAACTTCTCAAACAACCTAGAAAACCTTTGAGCCAATTCTGCTGTCACACAAACCCAAACTGCTGGATGTGGGTAATTGTGAGCTCGTTTCACTTGCAGTCCTCACTAGTGGGATAAAAACCTTTCCTGCTACTGGAAAAGTCCCTCAGACATGGGGGGGTGTTGGAAGGGACCTCTGGAGATCATCGAGTCCAACCCTCCTTCCAGAACAGGATCACCCAGGGCAGCCCCCACAGGAACAGATCCAGGTGGGGCTGGAAAGTCTCCAGAGAAGGAGACTCCACAACCTCTCTGGGCAGCCCATTCCAGGCTCTATCACTCTCACAGTGCAGAAGCTTCTCCTCGTGTTGAGGTGAATCTTCCTGTGTTCCAGCTTCTGACCATTGCCCCTCATCCCACCCAGGGCACCACTGACAAGAGCCTGGCTGCTTCTCCTTGACACCCACCCAGCAGATATTTGCAAACATTCATAACATCCACAGAACTGCACGTTTGATCAACAACTTGCTTCACTGTACTTTTTTTTTCAGCATGTTTCACTTGGGCAAAGATTGCTCCTTTTTTTTCACCCACACCCCCTCCTCTGCCCTCCCTGGCACAGGCAGGAGCTGTTCCAAAGGGAGCCTGCAGTCAAGACACTGAGATGGTTTTGCCTGCCCTGTTGTGCCAGCCTTGCTGATGCCATTACCTCGGCTTTGAAGAGGAGGTTGGGAGCCCAGCCAGCTGGAGCTGTTTTGGCAGCACTTGCCTTTCTGGAGCTTTGGCACATACTGCACCAGGAAGAGGCTCCTCGACGGGTTGCAACACTTTGTGGGAAAATCAAATTATTCGATAAAGTCCCTTTCGAGTTCACAATGGCTCACGCTGGAAAATGAATTCGATATTTGCTTCCTGCCACATGCAATCAAGTCACAAAGTACCTGCTTGCTTTCTGGTTTCTGGTTTGGGATGAACGGAAGGTTTGGTTTTTAATTATTACTGGGTTGTTTTCTATTATTATTTGTAAAAAAAAAGGAAAAAGGAACAACAACACACCCTAAAATAAATGAACAAACAACAGCATAACAGAGGAACAATCCTGGGGCAGGAGCCCCCCTCCACATAGACTAAAAATCACTGCTATATAAAAGTCAGCATAAGAATTCCTGCTGGGACATCAGCAGTGAAGGCTAAAGAGAGTGCAGGGAATTGCTTCTCTTAGACATGGTGTACCTTCAGTACAGGATTCATCCCTGCCTCTGTAAATACATCTTCAAGCCCAAGTGGCACTGGCTTGTTGAACCTGTCAGAGTGCACATTACTGCCCATCAAATCAATAATAGGGACCATTTCTCATCAGACAAGTTGTTTTAGGCATCACAGCTATGAAAACTGTGGATCTGTTTCACACCAGCTTCTAAAAGCTATTAGAGAATAACTTTTAATCATCACAGGTTAGAATTGAACAAGCGACAGAGGTGAAGAATTCTATGTTTTGCCCACGAAAAGGCCCATCTGTTTTCTGAACTGAGCTCTTTGGCACCAGCAACT
The DNA here is from genome assembly GCA_025447755.1 of Corythornis vintsioides. Taxonomy (NCBI): domain Eukaryota; kingdom Metazoa; phylum Chordata; class Aves; order Coraciiformes; family Alcedinidae; genus Corythornis; species Corythornis vintsioides. The sequence continues at coordinate 115,302 of JAOEGS010015338.1, forward strand.
GGAATACCCACCTCAACCTGTAGAGAAAGGTGTAGAAAAGAGGTACAATGTTTAAATTCCAATCCCCACTACCCTTTCTGAAATCCTGCAGCTCTCTGACTTGCTCTGTTATCAGAATTATTGCTGCTGCTTTGACCTTCTATGAGCACAAGCCACTGTGGTCATTTATTCCACAGACACCTGCCAAGTCAGAAGCTCCACAGGAAGAGGTGATGGATGGAGACATGGAGCCTCTTTCCACCTAGAGATGCATTCCACTGTGTCTTTGACACAGACCCCAGTTAAATGTGCTTTTATTTTCCTACACCCAACACCATTTCAAAATCAGATGACTTAAACCAGCAGCTGGAGAACACCACTCTGTACAAAGATGGGGATGCTCCCTGTGAAGAATCTGCACTCTACAGGTGGGAATTTGTTTGGTGTTGGGATCTTCTAGGTTTAGTTGATGTTGCTCCCCTGCTGCCTCCCGCCGTTCCACTCACGCTGGGCTCCCAGTGGAGGTAGCAGAGGAGGAGGAGGAGGAGGAGGAGGAAGAGGAGCTCTGATGGAGGAGTATCAGTGGAAGAAGCGGTCCCAGGAATTTTACTCTGCTGGGTGTGATGCACTCGAGCGCAGCTGACAAATCTGACTGCAGGAGACTCTCTGATGCTCTCCCACTACCACGTTACTCCCTAGAGCAGCAAGTGCCCTATATCTGCAGAGAGCTACGAGCCAGAGTTTTCTGAACACAATGCCAGGGTTAGTCAGGAAGAGCAATGCCACGAAAGTCTGACAATGAGAAGCAGACTCAGGGAGGGCATTCCAAAAATCAAACACACAGCCATTTACTGTAGGCATGGAAAAGCTCTGCTGACCTGGTGCCAACGAGCTAAAAAAGCCAAGGCTAGTGAAACAAGGTAGTATAAACATGGAAACTTCTGCTATCACAACCAGCTTGCCAATGTGAATGCAGTGGCATGATTAAAAGCTGTGGCTGTGACTAAAGTCACTGCTATCAGTTGGCTTGCAAGACTTCAGTGAAATGGATCTGCTGGCTCTTATTTCCAGCAGGTATATAACCATGGCTGGCATTGCTGACCCCATGTATTGAGTGAAGGTCAAATGGAGAGTGGAACAAGAACTAGCTGTCCTCCCCTAAATACCCTGAAGCAACAAGATGACATAAAGGACTAATAAAGACAAAAGGAAAAACACCAAAGGAAAAACAGGAATTGATCCCGGGTAGGAGGGCACAGCCACGAATGGAGGAACAGCACACGGGTGGAACTGTCAGATGTGCCTAAACCTACAGTAAGTGGCTTTTAATTTCCACTAAAAGAGCTCTACAACTCCCAAGTGATTCTCTAAGCCTCAAATTTACTGGAGAAAAATTTAATTGACTAGCAGCTACTGGAATATGAGAGACAGAAAACACAAAGAAACTGTGTTGAGGAACTCTGTCAATAATAAAATCCATAAAAATGTTTTTCACTTCACCTTGTCAGGATGTAGCCAGTGACTATATTTAGGAATAAGTAAATAATTTCTCAGGTGATTTTGACATAAATGAATCAAATAAATGAGAATCATTTCAGGTTAATTGAATTACCTTAAATACAGATCCAGAAAAATGCTTTTGGACCAGGGCAGGTGTTCAGAACCTGGCAGACTGTGGCTTGAACTTGCCTACTCTTACTTTGTAAAGCCAGTACCATGCTCATTTTAGGCTCTGTTTGCTTAAAACATGGACTAAATAACAAACATCCACCAGATTTAATCCTCTTGGCCCTTTACCTGTTATGATGTACACAGATACATTTGTTTTATAAACTTATCCACTGAAATAATTCCCATAAGTAATTCCTAGCTAGAGCTTTTCTCTAAGGAACTATTGTAGATAGCAAATATCAAAAATTCAGACAAAACATGCATCCTCCATAAAACATTCCAGATCTTATTCTTACGGAAAATAATCAAGGTTCGAGTGCAGGTACCAGGAACTGCTAATTCAATGGTCATTTCCTATGGAGCTCCAACATTTCCAAATTAGGTTTTGATGCTTCCATATTTGTTGTCTAGAATACTTCCAGAAGGTAGCAATGAAAAAGGACACAAACCCAAACTAATTACATTTACAGAGAGGTTCTGGCTAATAACATGTGATGCAAGATACTTCTCATTACCCGTTTCAAGTTTGCCAGTTCAGACTAACCCTACCTGTGTCCACTTCATACTCCAAGGAGATAGGTGGTCAATCCATCATCCAGCAGGTCAATAAGAGAGAGATCAGGACACCATCACGAATATCACGTTCGGCTCCAAACATGTTAAGTTCCTAACCCATACTTTTATTTGTGAGATCTACCTGTCCAAGCCTCAAGAGAATGTCTGTATTTTCTCATCTTCTATTGAAAGGAGCACCCAGAGAGAGCAGTCTCACAGCAATCAGCAGTCACCACTGTCTTCAACCTTCACTGTGAGGCCATCTCTCCTTCCTATGGAGCAGAGGGTCTGCAACATAGCCCATGTCATTCTAACGTGGCATAGACTGCGCTTCTCTGGGCCTAAAAGTGGCCAGATCAAAGCTTCTGTACCATTTCTATCAGCATGCCTCATGTATTCTGGCTGCCCTACCTTCTCTGAGAAGGTCTGATCTTCACCCCGTGATTTGAACCCCAACAGCAGGGAGGTGCTAGACTATAAATTCATCCCAAGACCCAAGCGCTTCCTCAGCGCTGGACCTCTAGGTCAAACACCGAGCAAAAATCTGCCTGCTGCCTCATTTAAATATTCAGTGAACACTGCAAAGATTAACATTTCCTCTCTTGAATATCTAAATATTTGCCCACAATCCCCCTGCTAATGAGCAAAGACAAGTGCTGGTAAGTGGCAAGCAGCATTAAGCCTCGAGTCAATCAAACAAGCACAACAGGCCCTTCAGCACCACCACAAGGCCCATGCGAGTTACATTCAAAGCTGGTGGCTTGCAAATGGCCCTTCTCTCCCGCTAACTCTCCCCCCACCACACATCCACACACATTCCTCCCTCTCCTTCCCTCTCCACCCCCTTTTCCGCTCCATAACCCACTCGGGGGCATAAAAAAAACTGGTACTGAGAAACCTGCCAACTGCTTTAGACTTTGGAACACAGGCTCGGGTCTTGTCAGCTCAGAGCCTTGCACACAATGGAAAACATTACACATTTCGTTAGCTAACGACCGCGCTGCTCATTTACATGTCGTAGGCAAATACCAACAAGGTCGCAGCCAGGAAAGTGCGGTCAGGAGCTGCTACCGCTCCTGGCAAGAGGTTAGTGCCTGGAAAAGGGCTGCACGGGAAGCTCTTTAAACACCTTGGAACATGTGCTAAGCTGCTGAAGTATGAGGTGTGGTGACAGCAAGGTGTTGAAACAGTGCTTTTAAAAGCTGCCAGTCATCATTAACACATCTCCGCAGAGTACTGGCAGCCAAGTCCAAGCCAACACCTAAAGCATCTTCTTGAAGGGTGGGTGGGGAGAACGGAAGAGGAAAGGGAGCAGGTGTGGGGAAGACAAAGGAAGAACACAGAGTCACACAGAGGGGGGGGTTCCCTCCTGCTCTTCTTCAAGAGCTTCTCTGTCAATTGTCTGGGCAAGCTGCAAGGGGAGCAGCAGCCACCTCCACCTCCTTCCTCGGGGAGCTTCTGACCCCGTCCCCATTGTCATTGCTGCTCTGGGGCCTGGGGAGCCCTGTTCCCAGTGGGCTTTGCAAAGCAGCTGCCACCAGGCTAGGACCAGTGTGCCTGTGACCTCCCATGCTGGTGGCACTCCCACATTATTTCTTTAGTGAATAAATTCCAGCGACAGACTGAAACTAGATTATTTGGAGCTGCTGCGTAGCCAGAAAGAGCCGTCAGCTTGAACAGCCACGGCTACTGGCAAAGTGACACAGGGCCAGGCTGAGAGCAGTGCTGATTAAGGGGCATCACCTCACTTACCTACCTACCCCAGCAGAGATGTGGCAAGTCCAAGGTGCCCATGTTCAGGCACAGCTCGAGCACTCAGGTGACTGTTACTGGCAGCCCCGCAGAGTCCACAAGCACAGAATAACCCAAGAGCAGCTGCTTGCTGGATACCCAGGGCAACACCATGTTCAAATCTCCCATTCTCCTAATACCCCCATGTCTCCTGCAAAGGGACACAGTCCAAATTCTGGAGTAACACACACTTGCCTCTTCTTTCTTCAACAAAATTTGTCATATGTTTTGTTCTCAAATATTTCATTAGTACTTTTTCCAGTTGCATGCATCCAACTTTACAAAAAATTCTCCTTCTGACTTTATATACCCAGCCACTTCAAGTGACCAACACAGACAAAATCTTGAGCAAAACTGTAGCAGCCACAACCTCTTCCCCAGTAGAAACTTTTTTTTTTTTTTGAAAGGTATCAGCACTATGCAGTAGATGGATAAGAAAGTTTATGTGAATTAAAATAAAATATCCATAACTAAATATAATTCTATTTCCTAAGAGTCTAAAAACTGTATCACGCATCAAAATCTTAAATATTTATTTGAAATTATGCACCCTACTTATTCCATATTCTAAACCTGTGCAGCAGAGAGGCTGTAATTGTAATGGATTTAATAAAAGCTATCATATTCCATAATTCAGCAGGAAAGATTATGCATAGCCCCTAGATGCAACTAAGAATAGCTAAGTTTCTTCTTGTTGGTGATTGTTCTAAGAACTAAAAGAAAAAAAAATAAATATTATACATCTCTCTCCTGCTCCTTTTTCCCCTAAGTACTCAAAAACCACCATGTCCCACTGAACACTCTGTTCCCCTCTCTTTTTTTATAAGCTTTAAAGCAGTTATTAACCCTTATCAAGCACAGCATTCCACAATATTTAGCCATTTTTAGCCCCAGTTTTCCAGGAGGCTGCTGTGAGGGATCACCAGTGCTAGCCTGATTCCCCCCTCAAATCCCATCTTCTGTGACCATGTCGTCAGCACATTTGCTGATTTCCCTCCTGATCACGTAACTTCTGGGCACAACATCCAGTTTTGGACAGATCTGACAGGGGTTTCAAATGAGTTTCCCAAATGAAGGAAAGGTAGTGGAATCTCAGTAGCTTCCCTGGCACGAGCAGCACTCACAAGCGCCAACCAACACAGCTTTCTGTCCTGCCAGCCCCAGCATGGTGGGGGCACAGCAAGGACAGAGATGTCACCTGCCCTCAGAGTTGTAAGACACAAGTCCACGGGGAAACCAGGCTGCATTAAATCCACTGCTCATGGAAAAACTGGTTTCTTTATTCATTCACTTTCTATTCACTCAGTAAAACTGAAGCACTAGAAGATAGAAAGTTACATAAAAAGAGATATTATGGGGCTAGATATTGAATTCCCTGTAAAAAAAGCCTAAACAGAAGTGACAGACTTAAAGATACAGAGTGAATTATTGAATCACATCTTTCAGCACCCACGTTTTCACTAAATGACTACAAGTTTTTTGTTATTTCTTTTCTTACCTGTGGATAATCATTACCGGAGAAGAAAGGTGAGAATAAAAAGTAATTAACAAACAAACAAAAAAACCAAAACCAAACAAAACCACCCTCCTTCTTTAGAGCCATAGAGATGAAAAGTTGACATCCAACTTTCTCCTTCTCTTGCTGTCTCTCTTGCTCTCGCACAAACCTACATGCACACCCCGTACAGACGCTCCATCAGCTTGAGGGATCCGTGCCACACCTGTTCCCTGCCCCTTTAGGGAGGTTTTCCTCATTCATCTTCCAGACAGGGACTGTCACTTCATTATATGTCTGTGAAGTCCTTAGCACAATGAGGCTGGGGCCTCTAGGCACTATCATGACAATAAATAATCATAATTCAGGAGTCTGATGCTTTCGAATCCTAAATTTACATTCTTCTGAGCTTCCCACCACACACACATACCCCCCCTTCCCTATTTCTGAATTTGACTCCTGCTCTTAGTCAAAGCTGAAACCCTGTTTCTGCAGGGGCTCGGGGATTCCCGGAAAGCCCACTTGGGCTGAGTCTATTCCTGTGAAGCCAGGTGGGGTGGGATGGCCATTAATCTGTTCACACCTTGTCAAGAAGGGGCCTGATCTGAACACATCTTCCTTTAGCTTTAGGAAATGACCACGGATGATGGCAAGGAGCAATGAAGAGAACTGAAGAGACAGCAAGTCACATCTTACACGTGAACAACTCACGACATCACTGATTGAAACACTGGGATGGGGTATGACTGATGGGACTCAAACTACCCTTAGATTTTGGGCCACCCTAAGAATTTGGAGGGTGGTTATTAGCAAATCCCAGGAGAAGCATAATCTCCTTTCTTCCTTCAGAGAGAGATGACAAATCCTGATGACTTTAGTAGGACTGTGTCCCCATAAAGATGCAACTGGTGCTTTGCCTGCTTTAGTGATGCTTCCACTCCATCCTGAAAGCCTTCCCCTTTCTCCTCTCTCCCCTTAATTTGAGCATTATTCTCCTCCCCTCATCTGGTCTTTTCTCTCTGTGTTAAAACTAATGGGTTTACCACATGCTGGAAGGCAGCAAAAGGAAGTGGTGAAGTGACAAATGGGAATGGTCATGCTTTAATTTATTACGACAATCATGCCTGGGTCGACAAAGTAAACTGAGTCCACAGAGGAGCACTCTGTGCCAAGTTATTTATCCACTTCTCTAAATGGGGGATCTTTTTTTCCCTAGCCAGCCATGAGACTGGTTAAACTCATCAACTTTATTGATGAGCAGAAGCAACAGGGAATTTTCTCACAAAATATGTCGTTGAAAAACTTGGATTCATCCAAACCAAAACCTTTTTTCTAAGAATAGTTTGGTGTCACTAAATTTCCAGACCCAAGGGGGAAAAAAAAAAAAATTGGGGGAAGGAAATCCAAAACAAAATAACCATAACATGCTGCTTGAATGGTCACTGAAGACATTTGACTTTTGTTCAGAAGAGCTTTCTACGCCACTTAAAGAAATTTTGAAATGTTTCATTTTGAATTTTTCTTTTTTCTCAGCTTTTCATAGAGATGACAAAACAAAACATTTCAACTGAGCAAGACTTAACATTTTTACCCTTTAGTCTGTCAACACATGACATTTTCAGGATTTGTCAACACAAGACAATTTTCCAGCATCTCCAAATTTCTCCTCCAACCATACTCATGAATGAATCCTATTAAGCCCACTGAATGTTAGCCCAGCTACACACAGCATCCAAATTTGTCCAAAACCTCAGTTTGTAGGAGGTTCACAAGACAAAAGGGGCTGCCCAGCATAATAGAAGTGGAACAAAGCACTTCTTTTGTCTCTTAGCATCTCTGTCTCCATTTCTCAAGTCACATGCCCACCTGTGACAGTCAATGCCCAGGAAGGACTCAAAGGGCAGGACGTGCACACAACGTTTCTGATGCAGAATGGCCTTCCAACTCCAATAATTGGCATTTCACTTTTCAGAGGCAGAAGAGGTTCCTTTGGATTTAAGGTGGCCTCAGGACATCTTTTACCAGGCAATTTACATTTTCCATACTTTCAACCCTTTGAATTCTATCTAATAATTACAGCAAGACCAAGCTCACGGCATATTACAAGAAGCTTTGTATTCAGTGGAGGCCACGGAAAAATGTCTTTCTGGTATAGGTTCTCAGCTAACTGCAGCATCTAGTTTTCAGATAGAGCTTTTCATGGGAAAGGTAGAGTGGATAAACCCCACAAAAAAAACCCCCAAATAAATGCTAAAGAACTTTAGAAAACAAAAGCTACAAGGCAAGGTTGAAAGAACTGTGATTCTGCACGTGGAACACGAGCACAATGCCCTGCAGCCTTCTATGCTTGTGCAGCTGAGCAGGGACCTACATGATACCCCTTTAAAACACTTCTGTGTCTTTCATACTGAATCACATTCCAACATCATGACACAACCTCCAAAGTAGCGTTTTAACAACCTCCAGTCACAACAAGCAGGCATTGTTTGCCATCCTGCTCTACAAATGCCCTTGCTATTGAGCTGGAACGTACCCACATCCGGGCAGAGGACACCAGGACTACCAATATATACCAAACCCATGGAGGAGAATGGGGCTTTGATCCAGCAGGTACATCTATCAACAGCACCAGAGTATGCCGATGTGGATTCAAAGCCCCCAAATGATTTCTGGCCTCTCCTGATATTTTTTTTTTTCATTTATTCAGAGGTTATAAACTTGTTGTGAAGCCCTTTCCTGCTCTAGTGCATCTGCTGCTGAGCCCAACCCACAGCACTTTAGAAACTGCTGATGGTGACATCTGAAAACACCCATCCACAGATACAAGGGACATCAGTGGATCTTGCTTAAATAAATGTTGGCTAATAGGCTTCAATTAATAATTCATTAACAGCCAGGACACAGAGTAACACATGCAGTCTGTCCATAAGCAGAAAAGTAACAGACTCACACTGCCAGACTCGGGTAAACCACCCCTGGCTGTTTGCTCAGTGAACTACTTCCCAGCTTTTACACAAATGACATTGCCAGAGGTGCTGTACGTGGACAATTACTATTGGTATTAAGGATAAGTCCATGTGGAGATCCTCCTCAATGCTGCTGCATCCTAAGCAAAACCAAGTTCCATGGAGAACCCCCAGAGTCGTCCCATGCACACATCTCTGTTATCTTACCTTGGGTTGGAGGGGATCAGTTTGCATTAGTTGAAGCTTTCATTTCAGACAGGCTGCAGAAGCAGGCAAATGACACTCTGGCCATATTGTCAAACTTTTCTTCAGGTCTGTGACAGGTGGAAATCTGCAGAAATCTGCTGGGAGAGAAGGAAAATGAAAATTGAAATGTTGTTCTGAGATTAGAGGTCAAATGTCTTCCATCTGCTGTTGGATTGCTACAATTGATCCACTAAATTCTGATTTATCATAAATGGAGATAAACTGGCATTTCCAAGCCTGCTTCACCTGATCTGTTTTGGATGGCTTCTTTAAGATAAACTGCCTCAGAAATGTTTTTCACCATGGCCAGTGAAGCCAGCCCAGGTGAAGACACCTATGATGTTGCTGTCCAAATGTAGGCAGCTGAAACCCAGCTAGATGCTGAGGGCCTTGCAGTCTGATGATATTCCAGACTGGGCTGCTCCCACTCCTCAGCATCTTCACATAACCCCAGAGCATCAGCCTCATAAATAGCCCAGGACTATTTAGTACAGCCCAAAACCAACATTTGTCTTTTGCAACATCTCTGCAAAACATCTGTGCCACTGTCCCTTCCTACTTTGGTCCTGTGGATGTTGAGATATAACAGGTTTGGCCTACTAGGGGTAAAGATGAGGTGGAACACGGAGGCAGACTATACATCAGGGAACTAGTATGAGCCACGCTAGTGGGCTAGGTGCATCCTGGGTCCAATCACTAATTGCTTTATTTCTAATCAGGGAACTTAGTCTCCTTTTACCATTTGTGTAACTTACTGTCTTCTGGAGTTGATGCTGACTCTACCCAGTCCATTAACCTGGTGCCCAACCATTGACTTGTTTCTCCATGCAAAATACAACTCCCCTGAAGTTGCAGCTCATATGGTGAAAAAGAAAAACCCTGTAATAAGATTTGCCTCCCTCCAATAACACTGAAGAGTTACAGTTCATAACTTCCAACTGAATTCACCGTACAGCCAAGCGTTTCTAATGAATTTCCCTAATGATCATGCCCTAATGTTTGACTTCATTATGTCACTTTTGCAATAGTTAAACTACAGAAGAATGTGTCTTTCTTTCAGTAAGGATCACTCAACACTCGCCCTGCTCTTGAAGTGTACAAAAGTGTTGGCCCTGGGGAAGCGCTTGGTGCCGTACAGAACAATATCCCAGAGCTGGGAGTGGAGGAACTCCCAACTGGTCTTGCCCAAGCCTTTTCCCAAAAGGTTTCATTACTTCACATACCCTGAACAATACCCTTCAGATATTCCAGACAATACCCTGGAAACTCAGCTACTCCAGTCCTTTCCTTTCCATCAGGGATGGTGCAGAAATGCATTCCTAGCTATTTCCACCTTTAAAGTGCCGAGGTAGAAAAGCTCTAGGCACTTACAGAGTTCCTTTAAAATGAAAAGGAAAAAAAGAAAACCAGATCATGATAGGGTTGAAAGACTCAGAATTAAAGATGCTCCTGACATTTTTTCCTGTGCATTACTCAGCCCAATCTGTTTAATGGGTCTTCATCAGCGATTGTGATTGCTGATTTGTGCTGGCGACATCATTCAATTGGACATGGCTTTGAAGCAGAAGAATAATTATTTCCCATCCTCCAAAAGACCATTTAATTCACGCTCCCCAATCTCTGGGAATAGATAACCCATAGCCCTTTTAGTTCATTAACTCTCTCGAGCTGTCATCAAAGGATTGTCAGCTGCTCAGGCAGAGGTTGTACAGTGAGGAATTTGCAGAAGAGTCAAGTGGCTGAAAACCTGCAGTGTCCCTTGTACCCATGGATTCAGCATGTGCTGCTTCTCCTGCCTCGTGTCCTGCAACATCCAAACTGCTTCCAAGAAAGGAGGCAGAAGAAAGGGGGAGACACACATGACTTTTATTACCTCTCCCTCTTTCTTCTATCAAGGAAGGATTAATCCTGTGTAATCCAGCAGCTGCTGTTCTGTGGAAAACTCAATGCCAACACAGAGGGGCAAAGCAAAACCAGACACCACTGAAGCCCTGGGGGAAGCAGTGATGCTGTGGTCAGCAGAAGCAATAGCTGGGCTGCTGTTCAGGATCCAGTAAGATTGGCTCAGAGGAAGGAGATCTCCACCATGGCTCACAGGGTAGCCCAGAACCTAGGCCACACCTAAAGCCATGCAATCAAAACAGACCACAACAGAGGGTATCTGAGCTGGGCCATCTGCAGCAAGCACAGAGGTCAAGTTAAGTAAGAGTTTGCAGGAGATTTTCTTATTTCCTTTTCCCTCCCACCACAAATATTCAACATGGTTTGAAAAAAACCAAGACAATAAATAAGCGAAAAACGCTGTGTTAAGCAGAGATTAGTCCTGGGAGGAGCCAAGAGCTCTTAGATTGTGATTTTCAAGAGCAGATTGAAAAGCAGCCTGCAAAGGAGGCAAGTGCCATCAGTCCTCCTCTGTGAAACAGGGGAAGTGAAGCTCCAAGTGATGGGAGAAAGTGCACACAAACACGTCCAATGCCTACTGGCCAGCCAGGCACAGGCCTCGTGTGTCCTGCACCCTCCTTGACATTCAGCCCTTACCTCAGACACCTCAATCCCGGAATTAATTTTGAGCACTGAGTGCACTTGGAGCTCTTTTCTGTAAGATGGGAAATGTACGGACATTGCAGACAAAAAAGATCCACCTCTTTCAGATTATGAGTGGAAAGAATTTAGCTAAGAGGCTTCAGTAAATCATCCTGAAGCCTTCTTTCCTCAGTTGATATTATTTATCTCCCTATCCCCTTGACCACACTAAATTCTTAAAGGCATCTTGGCAGTATGCAAACTCAGAACGGGAGTTTATTGCAAGTACTAAACATGTTCTAATTGTTTTCTCCCGCACTACTCTGCTAAAACTCACTCTGCCATGAGCAGGAGCAGAGTTAGACAATTACTGAGGCACTTCAAAACAATCTTACCCTTAATATATGGAAAGTGGTGAAGTTTAGCAACGCGAGGACCTCTTAAATTCACATCTTTGCTTTGCAATTATTTTGCCATTCAGACAAGACTTTGTCTCAACTTCTCCAGCAGCAGCAGAAGACAATAACCTTGTGTTCCTAATCACAGGATACTGTGAGGTTCACTTAAACAATACTCATCAGAAAGCTTTGAAAATGATAAAAGTGCTATATAAATAGGCAGTTGGATTGCAATTAAATTTTTGGCATGTGGTTTACATGTAAGTGCAGAAATACCATCAATAAAAGTCAATACATTCCTTTTCCCCTCCCTCTCACTCTCCTTCTTTGACTTTCCTCAACTACTCCCCAGATCTCTGTCAGTGTTTGCTGAATTTTCATAAGGGAAAAAATTACTTCCTAAAATGTTCAAAAGCTTTTCCTTGGTTTGTTATTAGAGCAATTATCTAGCATAACACAGTGAAATAGCAGAAAGTATTCTAATGGGAAACAAATGTGCCAAAGAAGTGACCAAACTTGGAATCTTTATTGAAAAATGAGGGGAAAGCGATTAGTTGAAGAGGCAGCAACGGAAAGATTTTCCACCTGGCCTTGGGCAACACATCAAACAGACCTCAAAAGGGTGCTATTTATAATTGTTGTCTGGCTGTCTATGGACCCCTGTCTGTCTGTCAGACTGGGCTGCTTTCTCCCACCGCCTCCCCTCTGCCACGTGGCCTGTCCAGGATTTGTTTATACAAGGTACTCTCAGTGCTGAGGGGCTCTGTAAGCATCTGAACCCAAAGAAAGGGTTCTGATCTCACCCCCTTCTACTCCTGAATGGTTTTGTGGGGTTCAGTGGAGTCACAGTGGTCTAAGCAAGAAGGAAACCACATATCAGACATAGTGCTTGTTTTTTTTCCCCCCACATCTGCTTAGCTTCTCTCGGAGCACAGAGGCTTTTGAACTGTTGTGTTACTGCAGAACAGACCCAGGCAGAGATGAGGGTTCACTGAATCATACAGGACAGTATCTTGTCTAGCCTTTTCCCCCCAAAAAATCAAAGTGGAGGTAAAAATGTTGCCAGATCAAGAAGGTCCAATTTCACCTCCACTTGTCTCTGGTATAAATAGCTACGCAATTTGTAGGTCAAAGGCCCATCATACCCAGGGAGTTTGTTTTGGTGTAATTAAAGAAGCAATTACATTTTGCAAATAGTGAGATGATTTATAAGAATATCCAGAAGAAGTTTCAGGACCTTTGGCATGACAAACAAAGGATGTGAAAGAATGATAATAGCAATTTCTTCACTAATGGTCATTTATCACTCTCCTGCAACTGTTTCATTGATTCAATTTAAATTGGGGAATAAACAAAACCTCATTGAGTATCTAAATCCTCAGCCACTATAATTTCTCATAGCTTAATTGATGTCTTTGCAATTATAATCTTTCACAGCAACTGAGGAGCTGCTTTTCATGTGAGAGGCAGTAAACTCCACAGCACAAATACAAACGGACAACTGAACAGAAGGTCTGAATCACTCATATGCAAACACCACCACGGACTAAAATCCAGTCCCATAAGGTATCCAGGAAATGCAAGCAAGGAGAACATTTCTATCCGAAGAGAAAATCGGGCTGTTCAGTGACAGATCTGTGAACAAGTAACAGTGGCAATGAGCTCTATTCTTAGCAAGAGACTTGGCCACGCTACGAGATCCAGAGGCACGCAAAACCCCGCGAGCATGCCACAGCTTCATTAACCAAAATAGGGACTTTTGAAGTTCAGGCATGAAAAAATAAAGTCTGATTTTATCTCTGTTAGATTCCATTTGCCCAAAGATGTCCAAACCTCAAAAGGGGTCAGATGTTCAGTACAGATAATCTCACAAAGTTTGGGTGTGTAGTTGAAGTCTATCCAAATTATCCCAGGCTCTTGAGGATGAAGGATGGGAAACCTCGTGAGAAGAGCTAAGAGACACCAACAGAAGCTTTCTGGTACTTTCTGCTTTCACTCTGATCATAAATACTGCAAGAGCAGCCTTCGCTGTGGTATTTTAATGCTTCCAGTCTCCAACTTCTCCCAGCTCTACTTAGAGCAATGGGTTTCTAAGTGCATACACTCTCCAGGTAAAACTCTGTGCCTCTGTTGGAGAGCACTATGGCAGGAAACATCTATCTCACCCTACTTCTCACACAGTCACAGGGTCCCATCCCATAAAGACAAAGCCTGGGATATACTGGAAGAAAACTCCATGGTTTAAGAGGTCAGCTTCTTTGCCTGGACAACAAAGAGCCAGATGAGGAGAACGTGGCCAGTTTTTCTCCTCTATCCTTGCAAGGCAGAGTGCTCACCCACACACATCCATCCAACACTGGGAGCATCCATGCCCAAAGCTCCCCCAGTTGTGCCTTCCAGAACAGCAGTGGGAGTGAGGCCATGCAAAGTGGGACACTGGGACACTGCACCACCAGTCCCACAAATATGCTGGTGGTCAGTGGGATAATGGTAAGTTTGACAGCAGCAGATGCTGTAAACTCTGGGATTTTGCATTCTTAATTAAAAGAAAATAATATATTTCAAAGTCAACACTCAAACTGCCATTAAAAAAGGATAGCTTTCTTTACAGTTTAGCACAGGTTTACTTCTGCTTCACATTTCAGCAGTGCTTGGGGCACTAACTGAGAGGAAGGCTCCTCAATGGCAGAGTCCTATGAGATCTGTAACTCCAACAGTTACAGCAAATGGAAGTGACTTGCCCAGTGTCACACAGAGCAAGTCAGTGGCAAAATCAAGGAGCAAGCTCTTGATCTACTTCCCATACAAAGTTCCCTTCACATAAACAAGACACGTGACACCAAGATGAAAAATATTTACCTCACCAAATGCATCATTACCTGAGGATCACCTATATCAAATCTGCTCTTGAACTTATTTTGCATATACCCTCTGTGGGTTCATCTATGCCTACAGTGGGCATGCAAAGGGTGGAGATTAACTGAAGATGCCATTCTTGGCTTAGAATCAGAGTATCTCGAGGAAGGGACCCATAAGGATCATTGAGTCCAACTCAGTGCTCCTCACAGGACTACCTGAAACTAAACCATATGACTAAGAGCACTGGCCTTGAGCTCTGGCAGGTTTGGTGCCATGGTCACTTCACTGGGGTCTGTTCCAACCACCCTCTCAGTGAAGCATCTTTTCCTAGAGCCCAATCTGAACGTCCCCTGATGTCACTTCATTCCATCTCCTTGTGTCCTGTCTGTGTATCACCACGAGGAGCAAGACAGCAGGGCCAAAACCCAGCCTGCTGCATACAGCAAGAAAACAACCTCGTGCCTTGAGATCACAGGGGCCGAATGCAGCCCTCTGGGCATTTTGTTGCCCATCTAAGGAGTCAAAGAAAGACAAAAACCCTGAATCAATCTCTGGCCTCACAAAATCACTTCCTGAATAACCCTGCTGCAGAAAAGGCTCCAGGGGTCAAGATTTTTGGAAAAGAATCATGCTCTGTTTACAACCTTTCTTCAGTTACAGGCCAAAGCCTGTTCTTGCCAGTAACCTCTAACTTCTTTATTACATCTTCTCCTTCCCTCACTGACACACCCTAAGCTGCTTCTCCCTTCCTCAAAACTAACCCCAGTAGCCTCCAGCTACATGTCACATTCTGGAATATTTACATATTCACGTCTTCCACTGAAGGGTGACTGCATAGGCAGGGTTTTCCAGAAGACAATGGCTTTATTTTCTCTTCTCCTGACAGAGCTCATAATGGGATGTAATAAACCCTGGTGGAACCATAAATCTTGAACACATCATTTGGACTCTTCATTCCAGTTGCAGGAGTAACAACTATGGCTGTTCTTCAGAGTGTCTCAATCAGCTTTCTGATTACTGTGTGTTTTCAGAGAAGCAGTTCTACACAAAAAAAAAAAAAAAAAAAAGTTCATATAGTTTTCATAGGCACTTTGGAATGAATGGGAATGACCACAAAAGAGCAACAGGGCTTCCAGGTCAGATGAAATGCTGTGAAAACAGTTCAGCTAATGCCACTGACCAATCTAGAGTGGTTCTGTATGTGCAGTGGCTATTCCCTGCTTCCTGCCCACCTACTCTTCCTGTCAAAGCTGTTTCATTTCAAGTCATTTTGTCTGCTAGATCCACCCTTTATGCTTGTGCAAGGCCATCACATTTATTTACCTGTGTGACCTTAAGCCACAGATGCACTCAGGTCTCCTTAGATCTGTCACAGGAAGAAATGCTCTGTGACAGCAAAGCTGTTCCTGGACATTAAGACACTTTACTGGGAATCAAGTAACCTGCAGTCGGGTCCAAGCTCCACCACAGACTTAATGAGCACGGTTGGCTGAGCAACGTAGCTTCTGTTTTTCTTCAGACTCCCCCTTTGTCTCTGGTCTATTGGGACTGCAAGCTCTGTAGGACAAGAAAAATGTTTC
Source organism: Corythornis vintsioides (assembly GCA_025447755.1). Taxonomy (NCBI): domain Eukaryota; kingdom Metazoa; phylum Chordata; class Aves; order Coraciiformes; family Alcedinidae; genus Corythornis; species Corythornis vintsioides. Next base: position 131,365 of record JAOEGS010015338.1, read on the forward strand.
CCTGAATGTTTACACAGCAGGCAGACTTCACCGTGGTAGGGACTGATAGTTACCATCGAATGCAAAGACCTGTTATCTAACCAAGCTGTCTTCAACCTGTTTGGGACAGTGATTTACTATCTGCAAGGGAGGTTCTGGTAGAGTGAACATATTCTGAACTGACTTCACACAGAGACCATTACCTCATCTGCTGGACTCTGACTGGCTCAGGAGTGCAGACAGCAAACCATAAGCAGCTAACTAACTCCATAAATAAGGGAGCAGTAGCTCAGACACCTACAAATGCTTGTCTCTGAGAAAATCTCCAGCTTCCTCTCCTGTTGAGGGCCATGAAAAGGAATAGCAAAGTCCAGGCAATGAATTTGGAATCTGTTTCCAGTATTGCTGCCATTGGTTTTTCATGACAGTAGCAGACATAACCCTTTGCTACTGCTGATAAGAACAGGAGGAGTACAAGATTAATATTAGAAGTATCTATGCTTTAGAGTTATCCCTTGTGTGGGTTTTGGTAGGATGAATGAATCTGGCAGCTCCTATGCTTGAGTCTCAATGCCTATTTCAATCAATCACAACACATGTCCCTAACAATTTGAGAAATTGACTCACCTCACTGGTCTTAACCAAATCAGCAGCAGATAATAATGATGCAGTTATTACCAGATCTGAACTTGGGAAATCAGGGGAACAATTCACTCAGTCTGACCTCCTGCACATCACCATCCAGAAAATCTTCATGAGTAACTCTTGTGGAGTGTTTCCTCTAAGAAAGGCAGATTCACTTCAAACAAGCACCACAAGCAGAATGCCCCCCATGAGACACAAGCAGCCACAGCAGAGATCTGCCTCTTAGAGGGCTCTCCCAGGCTTTGGGCTGGGCTCCCCCCGTCGCTCAGGGCAGCAGCGATACACGTTATTTCCATCTCTGATGGGAATGAACCCTGCTGGGTTACATAAACATACAGAGCTCAGAAGATGTCACAAGTCTGACCTCTGCCTTTCTTTGCTGGATTTCTCACCGTGTGACACTGGCTGTCGAACAGAACAAATGCCGGGATGCAGGGAGAGACATCAATGAGACCAGAGAACTTCTGGCCAAAAAAAGAAGACAACAAAAGACTCTGGAAATGATCTAAGGATGTCACTTGGCAACCTTACGATTATTGTCTTGCTTTTGTATGCATTGGGGTTTGAAAAGCTGCTAATTGTTCACGTGTGCCAGTTGAGATTAGAAGACCATTTGTGTTGGTATCACAGGAGATAAAATCTTTTTCTACCCTTTCCAATAAGAAGGGCAACACCATCTTTCTAGCGGGTGAGGTCTCTTTTTGTGTAACTCCACTCAAACAATGGAGGCTTATCAGTGATGAATTCGGTCCATTGTTTTCATGGGATTAAAGCCAAAGCTGGGATCAGCACACTGCTGTTGCTAGCATCTCTGGGGTGACCTGCCAGGTAAAGAATGCTCCAACACGGTCTCCCTTTTAGACAAACATCTGGATTTCTAGTGATTGCAATTTAGCTGCATAGACAATGAAGGCATTCTTGTTGCAGAAAGCATTAGAGGTTTCTATAGCACTGGCCATAGTCAAGTGACCTTCAGCAGAACCAATTTTAAAAGGTGGGTTTTAGCACATGCAGTACAAAAAAACCCCAACAAAACAACTAGGGAGAGGCACCTCAGCACTGTTACCTTTTATGCTGCTTACTGGAGTGAGGTTCTGCTACATCAGCTACCAGACAGTTCTATAGGAGTTAGTGGTGAATACAGCTAATCCCTTGAGGTTTTATAGGTATGATATAGGGAAAAGAACATTCTTCTGAGTCTTGGTGCCAGCAAACATATAGAAAGGACTGATATGCCAGTACAAGGAATGCTGTACAGCTGCTTTGTTTGTGCTATGGAAAGAACCTTCTGGAAGCTGAGCCTCGCAGCCTGTCTTACAGAAAAGTCATCCAGTTTTGTGTCAGGGGAGTTCACTCCCCATCAGCTGCTACAACTCTACTGACAACAGCACCAAGGTCACTTCCGATTTTCTAAAGCTGTGCATTCTGATCTAATTAGGACTGGACCGAGACCACCAATTCCTTTCACTCATGTCACAGATCAACATTCATTCAGTTTTATCAGGAATTAGGTCTGTGCTGAAAAGCCTGCCCCGTAACCAGCCACCCATTGTGTTTCCAGCTTCCAGGGAGTTATTTTTGTTCCTTCTCTATGCACTAGAACTCTCTTGGCCCACACAAACTTTACAAGATAAATATGGGTTTTTTTCAGCTGTACTCTTACTTTTCCTTCCTTATTTTGAGGTCTTTGCCTAGAGGTCAAAGATTCAGGACTTCCCATAGAGAACGTACCACTGCAACGACAGTGCAACTGCTGGCAGCTCTCCTCCAGAGGAATGGTTGTGCCACTCCTGCCTGGATAAATCCATCACCCAGAGCAATCTCTAGTGCCCATGTGTTTAGCCTCCTCATTTTGCTCACAAGACACTTAGTTTCTATCTTGTCGATTGTTAACAGTGAGGCTATTAGCACCATCCCCACACTCCTTTCACTTCACTAACTTGCAGATGTTTCTGACCAGAAAAGGACCTTTGAGGGCTTGTGTCTAAACTTCCTGTTGGGGTGAGAAACAGATAAAAGAACTGCCCTGATCTGGGCTGCTCTAATTTGATTCCCAAAGAGGGAAATCCCTTTTCATTTAGTGCATCCTTATCGCCCCAAGCAGAGCAGCTGTGCAGTGGAATTAACCTTGGAGGACACTGTGGAGTTACACAGAGGAGCATCCTGCATGGGACTGCCCAGGACTGTACTTTCCCACTGCTTCTCTTTCTCCTCTCCACACCCCTTGGAGGTCATTATTGGTTCTAGCATAAAAAGGAAACGAGCTGTCAGTACTAAAAACACAAACCATCTTAGCTTATCACAATCACAGCACGTCGTTAAGTCTTCAGCAAGTGTTTTTCAACTTCACGCTGAAGTTGTGAAAGATGTCTTCAGACTTCTACAGGGCTTCAGAGGAACTACCACAGTGACTACTGCATCTCTGCATAGCTTGTCTGCTTAACTAAGCATTTTCAAGTTCTGCCTTTAAACACAGATTGCTGGATGAACTAAGTTGTTGCCAAAGCAGCTCAAGATCGTCTGTATGACTTACATTTTAAAATACTATATAGGTCCATCAAGTGTGTCAGCAGCATGTAGAGCCAGAGACTTCAAAAACAGTCTACAGTAGATGTCATTAGAAAGAAAAAAAAAAAAAAGAGGCCACTCCCTAAAAGCAAATTCCACTCTTGGTTTTTTAAAACATTATTCTTACCTGTGGGGTGCTTCGCCTCATCATTCTGCTTCTTCCTTCACAGTTCAGGGGCAATCCTGGTTCCCACAGAGTAGCACTTTTCTCAGAGAAGAGCCGTATCATAGCAGGGCTCTAGCAGGAGACACATCTCCTTCCTGACACACTCTGTGCCAGGTGGAGCTCTCGGGCACAGGACAGGCCACAGATAAGTGAAGCAAGAACCATCTGGCTGTTCCCATTTGGAAAGCCTGGCTCAGGGGGATCAAGGGTGTCGTGGAACCGCATGACTTTGAACACCACAAACAAGGAAGGCAAGACATGAAGCCAGCAGAAAGCAAAGCGAATTAACTGATTGGCTTCAATGGTATTAATGCCACAATCAGTCTGACATTTTAAAATAGACACAGTCATCTGTTATGTCTTTGGGGGAAGCGGGACATGTAGGAACAATAATCCCACCAGGGTCAAGAGTTGAGATTGTTGTCATTCTTTATAGTACTGGAGTGGAAGAAGCAGCAACCCCGAGAGAAGCCTCCCCACGCGAGAGCGTACGGAGAGATCCCACTGCAGGGGGCAGGTGGGGGACTGAGTGGAAGGGCAGAACACCAGAGAGGTCTCAGGATCCCCAATGCATTTAACTGCTGCACCGTTCAGCTGGCCCACTGCTGTTCCAGGACAGGAATGAGAGACACACCTGGTTCTCTACCCAGATGAATCTGTTCCATTCTTTTTTTCTCTCAGTCAAAAGACACTTAGACAGTCTTTCTGCTTTAATTGCATTTTTGGGGAAAGAAAAAACACACAGAATATTTTGTTTCCCATACAATGCTGTGTTTTCCACAGTTGGGAGAAAAAAAAAAATCCACCTTGAGAAAATAACACCTTGTTCCTGCACATATTGGCACTTGCACTGCTTCCGTGTCATGTTTGCTCTGTCAAAACAAGTTTTCCTCGCCCCTCAGGGTCAACCAAGCTTTTGAAAACCAAGCTGTCGTCTCCAGGCATCATCACTAGCAGTAGCCAGATAACAGACTACGAGTTCACATTCCAGAATGGTTATGACTAGTGATGAATGAGCCATCTCAGAGACAGAAGGAATTTCCTACAGGTTACACTGACCTTCCAATAAACACGTTTGACTTAGTGAAGGCGGCAAAGTGAACACGTTATCCAGGGGATTGGAGGAGGAAGGGAGTAACCCCTAATTACAGCAGAGGGGATAGTGCACAGCACAAACCATTCCTGAGCAGTGAATCTGAATCTGCTCCCAGGATGCTGCAGGTGCCTTAAAACAGTGTAAAGACTAATAAGGTCTTGCCACTGTCAATAAACTGAGGTCACTATAGCATATTACAGGATTATAAGCAAACCCTGTGCTAAACAGTCTGATGCTTTACAGCTAAATATTTGGCCTAAACATCACAAGCATCAAGGTGACACTTGGACTTGATGATATACAAAGCTGCCCAGGGAGGGGGTTGAGTCACCATCCCTGGATGTGTTTAAGGGCCATTTAGATGTGGTGTTGAAGGATTAGGGGTGAACTTTATCCCAAGGGTCTTTTCCAACATGATTCTATGATTCAATGACCTTAGAATCATAGAAGGGTTTGGGTTGGAAGGGACCTTAAAGATCATCATGTTCCAACCTCCTGCCACGGGCAGGGGCACCTCCCAAAAGACCAGGCTGTGCAAGACCCCATCTGACCACATCTTGTCTTGAAAGTCTCTTCTAACCAGAATGATTCCATGACAAAACATCTCCGTACTCACAGCGAGGCAGGCCTGGAGTTCACCCCACACTGCTGCAAACCCAACTGGACAGATACTTCCTACTGAGGTAGGACCCAGGCCTCGGTGCATGGAGAAGCCAGAAAGTAAGTGCATGGCAATGCCATTGCTGCTGCAACCACAGGCCTGGCCTGTTGCTCCGGCACCTCCTGAGTACCTGGGTGCTCAGGAAGCCAGAGGAGCAATGACACCCATTCCCAACACTGCAGTTCCAGCAGGCCAGTGGCACAGTGCTGGCTCTGGGACCATCGCCAACACGCCCAGGGTGGCAGCTGCAGCTCTCAACCCTCAGCAGAGCTGATCAGCTTTAATCCACCATTCATCACTAGGCACTTGTAACCACTGCCTAAGTATGAAAAATACAGACTGCCACCACCAGTCAGCCTAATATCTGTTCTGTCAATCCCACCTCTGCCCTGCTCAAGTAGAGGCAGCACTGGAAGAACAATGTGAGTTTTCTGGTCTTAGCACGTCCACAGAAGGCATTTTACTGTTTGCTGCAGAGCTCTGTCTGGTGAGGCAGCCCTGAGAGAGAGAGAGACTCTGTAGCACCTTCAACTAGAGATGCTGCTAGAAACTCAGGACAAGATATTCAGAAGTTGCCAATCTGCACAGATTAACTAATCCTACATCAGCCAACAGCCTGATCCTTCTCATTCATCAGCCCATTTATGTGAGACAATACTGGTGCAGAAGGCACTGAAGAATGAAAAATGATCTCTAAGGCTGGTGAGTTGATAATGTTTAGGCTGAGTTTTTGCCAAATTAAATTTACTGAGGAGAGAAATGGAGACTTCAAGGAATGTGACCAACTGTGGAATTTTTTGTAAGGTCTTGAATTTTGCAGATAACTTTAAAAATTCAGAGAAATTAGGAAGGAGAAAAATTAGGAAAATATTTTCACTTATAAACTCCTTTTTTTCCTCCCTCTATGACTCAATAATTGTAACTCCTTGCTGAACCAGAAACATGCTGAGAAAAAAGTATTGCCTGCTATTTTAGGACTTCCTTCCACAGCAAGAAAGAGGGAGTGATAGAAAACTCTCAAACTTCAATAAACATCTCTGAGGGAAAGTTCAGATCTGTTCTCTTTGTTTTCTGACCTGATGCCTGGAATGACCAGGTTTAATTTCATATGAAAAAAAAATAAAATTCCTCATTTCCAATCAAAAAAGTGCAACATTAGAAATAAACAGATTTGCTGCCATAAGTGAAGTTTGTCCTGAAATGCAACTCAGTACCTGCACCTCCAGAAATTCCTCCTGGAATGAATGATGGAGAACATTTTTGAAAATATGAATGTGCACTTAATGAATATAAAAGTTCATTAACATTGAGTGAAACTGAATTAACAACAGCAGGGACATATATTTGGGATCATTCTCTTGATGTTTAGTGCAAGCTGAAGCACAGGCATTGAGTAAGGTACCCCCTTACTGATCACTTTTCCCCCAAAACTCCAGGGTAGCTGCCTGTGCTGCACTTGCTACACAGACAAGGGGAGAAGTCCACTATGGAGAGGCCATCCCAACATCTTCCCTTGGGTTCCTCACAGAGCAGGAGGAACACGTGTGTAGGCCGTGCTTAGGCTTGTTCTCCCCTGTTATCTGTCCAGCTTATGCTTCATCACTTGCCACGGTCAACAAATACTGTCTGAAGAACCTCTGCACAGGAGTGAAAGGTTCCTTTCAAGTCCTGCTGCATGAGGACTACACAGTTTGAGAAGTTTCAGCTTGGCCCCTGCTACAATGAGAAGGAAACATCAGTTTTTGGAGGAGGACAGATGTTTTGACCCTGAAGCAGCAATAGCCCTGCAGAGACCCCTGATTTGAGTCCCTGTTTGCTACAAACACCAAATATAGCCTGCTTTTAGTAATACTGAAACAGGCTGTAAAAAACAGAGCCATGACCTAGAGTGAGAAAACGGAAAGGATGAAAGGCCAGGATGTTGTCCTTACCCCTGAAAGTCACACTGCAGCACGGCATTCAGGTCAGCTATGTTCACATCCATTTTTTGAGTGCTATAACTATTTCCACTCCTCTTAACCCTCGAAGCTTTTCCCCCTCCTCACACACTACATCACATCATATGACTAATGAGTTTGACCCTTCTCCAACCCCTATCTGCAGTCTCTCATGGCTCCGTCACCGTTTGCTTCCTGCCTTTATTAAATCAGATGGGCTGTGTGTGCTCCGAGTCCCAGAGCCAGAGGAACACAGAGACAGAGCAATAAGGACCATCCTCCCCGTGCCTCCAGGGCTGTGTGCCTTCTATTTCCTCACTATATTGCTTCATGGTTGTGCCACTCCATCATTTTTTCTCTCATGATAAAATCACTACTTCCTCCTCCTAGAAGAATGAGGAGAGAAATGCAAGCCTCTCATAATGTCATTCCACACCGCCAGGACTGCATTATGGGCTTTTATTACTTATTATTGCACTGCCTTACTTTAACAAGGCTGATTCCTTCAGCTCCTGTCCCTTTCCCCACTACTCAATTCTCTCTTCCTTTCATTTCCCTGCACCTTTCACCTTTTTATTCCTTCTCCCTGCCTGACCCACTCTGACCATTTGACCTTCTCTTAACATCAGCTACCCATCTCTTAAAGGCAGATGAATTCCAAATCTCTGGCCACTGGAGTATTTCTGACATTTTTACTCTTGACTTTTGGGGACCTTCTTTGCCTTCAACTCACTGTGTTGAGATGGTTAGCTCACTCTGCTTTATCCCCTGTGGTTGGATGGGAAAGAAAGACTGGTTGAAAAATCCAAGAGGAACACTTCTTTTGGAAATTACTAATTCTTTCAAACCAAAAGACTCAGCAGAGAAAGGTGAGTCTACCTCATCTCTCACAGAAGCCTTGAGATCTTGTTTGAGCCTGGGACTATTTACTACCAATCTACTTGGACTTCTGCAGAAAGGAGGGCCTGAAGACTTCTGGTCCTGGTCTGACATGAAGCCCACCACATCATGGTCTCAACACCCATTACTGAAGATTTTAAAAATCTGGGTATTTCATTAGTAATCTGAACAAACCCAAACATAAAAAACACCAACAAGCTTCACAGAAACTGGGTTGACTTCCTTCTGCATAACAGGCAACCCAGTGTTAATACTAATTGGGTATTACAGTCCAAGAGCATCATCCACCTGAGGACAGCATTCACCTATTACTGCTCCTGACAACAGCTGACAGGTAAACGTATAGAAGTGACAGATTTGTGTCCCCCATTAGAGTAAGTGGGACTTGAAAGTAGATCCAGGAATTGGATTCCACACTTTGTAGCGTGGCGGATGTATAAATACTGCATGTAAGATCAATAAATGATTACTAGCTCTGTTAACAAGTGGCTAATGTCTTGTTACAGACTTTTATAGAGTCCAGTTGGTCAATACGTTGCATTTAACCATGACTTATGATCACCTATATCACATAATAACCATGCCTGTAATATGCTTATACAGTCTATTCATCATACATTAATCCTTTTAAATTTATTTATGAATATACTCTTACTGTAATGTTTCACCAAATGGAGGAATAACAACTTGGAAAAGGAGAAGAGCTGTGCATTCTGCAGCCGTGTTTACCTAGCCCAAGGAACAGAGGCAAAGGTTCAGTTCAAACCCACTCCCAGAGATTAGATCCAATGCATTAGTTCAGGCTAAAAGTATCCAGAGACTCTCCAAATTCAGTTTGAAGGAATGATGGAGGAGGAAAAACACTGAGATGTTTCTGGGGAAAAACACAGAGACCACAAAGGAATAAACTGAGCCAGAGACTCTGGTGACAGAAGTAGTAGAAACAATTGCAAAATCTCTGTTGAATCTCTTTGGGCTAGAAGCTCTGCCTGGAAAAGCCTTCACGGAACACATGCAGCAAAGGCATTAAAACACAAGCCTGGATGTCCACGTTCTTCCTATTGCCAGAGTGAAAATGTAAATATCAGCTATTGTACATATAATCGTGAGGAGTGTGAAGTTTTGCCTATCATCTGAAAAATCAAACAGTTAAAGGGTATTTCAGAAATACTTAATGGGATTTTCCCACCAGTAAATCCTGCACTCAATGGTACGTTTTAATAAGAGCAGAATCAAAATCTCATTTATGGACTAAGAAGGTTGTACTGAGGGTAACATTAGGAGAGGCTTTGCCAGAGAAAACAGAAGACTTAATAAGAGAAGGGCTCAAGAGTATTAGTAAGAAAAGTTGTGAGCTGCCTACAGGCTTTTTCTCTTCTGGTATCAGAGTGGAAGAAAAGCCCCTGTGGTTGATTCATTATGCCATTTCATTTCTTCATATATAATTTACATGCAATGTAAATACGGTAAATTATTTTTTCTGGATTGCATTCTTGGGCCCTGATCCAAAGCCCACTGGAGCTGAAAGATTCCTAGGTTGCAAAAAATCAAACAGTATTGAGAAACAGGCCAATGCTCATTAGAAAGTTTTTACTCCAGCAAGGGTTAAAGATTCAGGCCCCTGCTCAGCAAAATGTTAAGTACATGCTTAACTTTAAGGTTACACTCAAATCCCAAGTGGATCTAAAGCACATGTTTAATTGCTTTGCTGAATCAAAGCAAGTACAGATTTTTATCTGAATTTAACTACAGCCATAATCTGGACTACTGGGTGCTGGCTGATATCACAGTGAACTTGCAGGAAGAGCTGTGGAACTTTCTTATTCTAGATCCTGTCAGCCACAAAAGGAAAAAAAAAAAAAGGAGTAATCATGATGACTGCAATTGGTTTGGAAGTTTGTGCTTTCTGATCCCAGTAATCCAGTGTTGGAACAAGATGACCTCAAAGGTCTTTTCCATTGAAATCTTACAGACCTAACAGTCCTTTCAGCTAAAAAGCAGTAAATCAGATGCTGCTCATGGCCTATTCCCCCCGCCACACACACCTCCTTTGGCTTACCTTGTCTTGCACCAAGGTGGGAGAATGTCTTCATGGATGAAGGCATTGTTTTCACCTCTCTAACTCAGTGTGATATATCCAGTTTCTCTATAATTTCACTCTCCCCTCACTTGAATGTAAAGGCAACTTCACAACCTTTCATCCTCTCAATGCTTTTTGTCAGGTGACGAAATACAATTAGTTCTGTTCCTGAGGTTAGGAACTAGAAGTCTGGCAACTTTAACTATGGACAAACCAGTTGCTGCTCAAGTTACTGTGCAAGTATAAACAGGCTGGACTGCCAATGCTCCAACACAGTGGCTTCTATTTTTTTTTTTTTTTAATGGTCTTAAAAAAAAATAAGATATATTTCAAAACTCACAACTGTAGTCACAGAGTTGTGACTTTTAGCAGTTTGCCTGGGATCACACAGAAAGCCTGTGGCAAAGCAGTGGCAACAACTTGGTCATAAATCCACCAGTTCCTGGGTTTGCAGCCCAACATTAAACCATCCAGCTCTACTACATCCCTTGCTTTTAAACTGGACACACCAGAGCCTCCTCCTCAGGACAGGCACACAGCCTGTAGCTCAAGAGTTCCCAAAACCCTCCCTTGTATTTCTCCCTATGGTGGTCTCAGTAATTTAAAGGGTTTTTTTCTGTGTTTCACGTCTGAAAATTAAGAATGCCTTCAGCTAAATCAAAGACCTTCACGTTCCACGTGTGAGCCCGAGGAGTTCCCCAAAGGCTCCCAGCTCAGACCTTCCTGTCACCCTGCACAGGCAGATTTCAGCACACACAGTGCCATGGGCTTTCAGAACCCTCCAGCTGCCCACGGCTGCTGCTGCTTCAGGGAAGCTTTAGAGAAGCACTAGAGAGCTGCACAGCATTTTGTGAACATCCCCAGGAACGAGGAGAGATTGCAGGGGAGAATTCCTACGTATCTAAACCAGCACGACAGCTCTGCTCTGTGCACTGGAGCTCTTTCCAGGTTCCATATGCTACTGGATTAATCCCAACACTTTAACATAGAGGTGAGAAATACTCAAATGATTTGATTGACTTCAAAAGGAAAGACTTTTACACCTCTACCTTTTGGCAGCCCCACTCTAGACCAAGCCAAGGAGAACTACAAAACTTACAAGAAGGCCAGCTCACTACCTCAGGCCAATGGACTCCAAAAAGTGGTGTAATCTTGGCTCATTTCAAGTGAGAAAGGAAAATCTCGTGAGTTACAACAAGTGCCTGTTGGGAGCCTCTTTACAAAAAAAGAGTATTTTTTCTTTTAAGTGGAAATTGGGACAGCCATGAAGAAAAAGCAAATCTGTATTTTGCACTGCTGGAAACAGGCAACAGCTAATTCCCTCTCAGTTTATCATTTTCTTAAACAGCCTTTCAGGAACACATTGTGGCTGTCAGTGGTTGCCCACACAGAATGATTTGTACTGACCCACTTCAGATGACCTGAAGTCAGAATTTGCCATGAGACAGCAGAATTGTATTCAAAGTATTTCCCGATAATTTTTCTTCTGCCTTTTTGCTCAAGTGAAAGGGAAGAAGCAGCTGTTTCAGGTGCCAAAAACTCCTCTGGCTGTCACTCATCCAGAGGCAGGGCAAACCCTCTGCAGCGTGGCAGAGAGCCTCAAAATCCCAGGAAGAACAATTCTCCCTCTGAGCATCCCTGCAGAACTGGGAGCCTAAAACCCCAGCCATTGGATTAAAGCTCCTCTTGGGAATTTCACTCTGTTGTGGAGCAATCGGGGATTTTAATGGCTCTAAACCCCCACTGTGCCCAACAGCATCTTTTCAATAGAGATCTGGAAGGAGCAGCAATACCACTGCTACTCAATCCACTCCCAAAGCTCTGCAACCAACCCACCTGTGCACAGCCCCTGGATTCGCCTTGGCTGCCAGCCAGCCGAGGGAGGGCAGGACAGTGGGTATTCCCCTTGTGCAAACCCAGCAGATCATTCACCACCCCCAAGGTGTGAGAAGCTCCCGCTAATAAATCAGGGCAATGAGAGGCAGAGGGCTGCGTGGGAGCAGGGCTGACATCCCACCAGCCCTCTCCGGCGAGAGCTTGCGTGCCGCCGCTCCCTGCCCACCCCAGAAAGCAGCTTGTTTTACGAGTCCCTTCGAGCCTTCAGGTGCAGCTGGGCTGAGCGAGGGGTGGTGTGGGACACAGAAAGATTTCACACTCGTGCCACATAGCTGGGGGGGCTACAGGTAACGTCAGGGCAGAGCCAAACCCCAAAGGAAGGCTGATCTACCTGCCCTGCCCCTCCAACCTGCAGCTGGAGTCGCCCCACACGGGGCGGACGTGCCGGGGGGAATTCAAGGAGTTTCCAACCCGCCTGGTACTCGCAGGGAATGGTGCAATGTCCTGAGCTGCTTTCCAAATTCAACATAAAAAAACGACTCAACCTGGAAAAGGACCTTGGCTGGTGTATTTTAAATTCAGCTGTTGAGGGTAAATACTGTTCCATCTGAATGTGCATTTTAATTCTAATGAAAGCTGATCAATTTGTTCAGATTCTTTGCTCTACGAAGCAATATCCTCTTGTTATAAATGTATTCTTTTTATGTAGCAGAATGTTTTTTCCCTAGTGAATCAAAAAGCACCACACAAGAATTTACAAAGGGCTAAGCCAGAAATTGTTATTATTTAATGACTGGTGCACAACCTGTGGTTACTTGGAAATAAATTCTTTCTTAACAGGAAAGTATGAAAAGCATGAAAATGAGGTGATTACTGAAAAGAACAAAGATAATCTCAAAACAAGAAGTGAAAACAAACTAGAAATTTAGGAGGTTGGCAAAGCTCCTTCCAAATCCACTCTGCTCAGCTGCTCCTCCCAGGCCAGTTCTCCAACAGAAGTCACAAGAAGCTGCTTAGCTGGCCACTGCTGGGCTGACACCACATGTGGGTACCATTCTGGCCACCCAAATGGGCTTTGGTGGGCAGTAACTACAGGGTACCATTCACACCAGCCTCTCCTGCTGCTGCTTTCTCACTGGTCTCTTGGTCTCACCAACACCAGCTTTCCAATTTCCCCAGAAACCCCTCCCAGTCCACGTGCAGTTGAGGTGTCACACAGTCTGTGGTGTAGGACAGTAAACCAGGTGGATAGCTGTAGATGTTTCATGGTTTCCAAGTTCTTCCTCTGGTGGCACAGAGGCTGTTCACCTCAGAAGGGATCCTGGGTGGAATCCCTGCTCTGAAGCAGCCAGGCTCTGACTCACAGTCATCCTGTTAGACACTTGGCTCACATCGAGCCTGCTGGCCGCAGAGAGGTGCCAGCTGAGAAGGAAATGGCAGCAGACTTCTCTCGTGCCTGCTCCTAGGTGTTGCAGACTTACTCACACTTATAGCATCAAGCTGACATGCTCTTTATTTGCCCAGACTAGAGCTGGCATGGCTTGGGGAGAGACATTACTGGTCAGTTCCAGTTGACTCATTCCCAGTCGTTATGCAGTCAGCAGAACTGACATACTGACATCCTACACAGAGCTTCAACTTTGCTTTACCTCCACTGGAACAAAAGTGGTTTATCACCCCTGTAATTACATACACTACAGTGATCCTTTCATATTTCTGGAAGACCTGGTTTCTTATGTCAGATATTTTAGTAGCTATCCAGCTATCCTATTGTGGAAGACTAATTTTCCTTCAATGTCCTGGCCCTTTAACAAGTGCCTACATATGTAATATTTCCTGACACCACTCTGTCTCCTCTAGATTCTCCCCATTCCCAAGTACAGGTCTCTCAAGCTTACTCCTCCTTTTCATTCATCACAGCAGCGTTTATACCCCTTTAGAATCCACATGGGTACATTAGCCAAGGACATTCCCATTAGCTATCCAGACTTCAGGAGACACTTGAAGGTCACCTGGACCTTCTGGCCACCTTTTGGCAATGCCATTCTTATGCTAGAGCTGTGTCTTTGGTACAGTACAAGAAAAGGCCAGAGAACCTGATCTCCCAGAAAGGTGGTTAGATGCCAGCAGTCATTTGAACTACACAGGGAAGACCCTCAGTGCCCCTTTTCTGTACCTGATTCTTACCAACCAATTAGTGGAACAAACAAGCACATGCAGATATCTCCACTCATCGTGCCATAAGTGGCAACAAGTGCCCAAGCCATCCTCACGCAAACACCCTACACTGCCAACAGAGAGCAGAAAAACAAGGAGAAGCTGGAGCCAATGCTGACCCAGCAAGATCAATTCAACATCTGTAGGATCAAATCCTAGTTTAAATATTAGTGCTTAGTAATACCAACTCAAATTAATGGAAGAAATAAAGGCTTATTGTGTACAGCTTGCAAAACTTCATGCTGGTGAATTTATATGCAATACACATCTACTTAAAGTGAAATGAATGCTGCTTACTGTTTCCTAGGCTGAGAGTGCACCTTCCAAGTCCCCTTGTAATGAAGCATCCAGGAAGCGAAAGTGAGCGGCTCAGCTGCGGTCAGATTTGAAAGCACTTAACTGAGGCCTCAAAATCTCACTGCTCAGGACTAGGACAGAGTTTCAGTATCATCCATCTCTCCAAAGATACTTTTTTTTTTTTTCACTTGATATAAAAATCTCCCAGTACAAACATGCCTTTTACACACCTAGCTTGTAGCAGTCTCCCTTCAAAATAAATTACATATAAAGCAAGGATAATCCTACCCTACAGAAGGAGTAGACCATGGGATTTACTACCTGCACTTGCTTCCCATGCGTGGAGGTTGATTCTGTGCTGGCTGAGCTTTGGGCACTCTTTTGCACGGGCAGCATTTGAGACAGGAGACAAAGCAGAGGGCATGAGAAAGGCGAGGGAGTTTCTAACAGCGTGTTCTCTGGGGCTGTTCTTTGTGGTCAGGGCCAAGACACTTCTACAGTTCTGTAGCTGTCAAGTGCCTGACTTTTTGCTAAGAGTTGTCTTTTATAGAGCAAATGGGAGAATCAAACTTGCAATATGATGCACTGTTATATGGTCAGAATTTCCCACCACAGGAGAAGGACTATGAAAAGTGCAAAGAAGAAGGGGCACCTCTAACACTTACTGCATCCATTTTCCTGGAAGGAATTTGAAAACAGGAGTCCACAGTGACTCCCCTATTCTGTACATCTGGGGCTAGAACTCGAGCTAAGAAATGAATTTATATATGGCAACATAATGGCAAAGCTCTTCATTCAGCAGAACTTGTGCACTTGTATCTAGAGCATCTCGTATTGATTTCATTTGAGAGGCCATCGACTGCATCCAGTATAGTGATTCCCATGTAAATGGAAATCAGCTTCTGACCCTGTCATTGTTAAGTGGGGAGAAAAAGGAACAATAGGCAGGAAAACCAAATGATCACTGACCCCTTCCAGTATCAGTTGCTCGGTTCTGGATACAACAGAGTATCAGACCCAGTGAAAAGCTGGACACAGACTGCCCGGGCCACAGGACAATAGATCACAGAGAAAAATAAATGGCTTGTCTGCACAGCAAGTTAATAACAAAGCAAAAACCCAGGATCAATACCTCCAACACCCAATACTGCGTGAACTGAGAGACCAAAAAGCAATTCAAGGTTAACAAACCAGCACTCTGAACTACATCCAAAATTGAAACATGGAGTCAGACTACGGAATGAGCTAAGAGTCAGCTTCTTAAAGCACTCCAGACCAGCACATCAGCACCAGATTTCAAAGACCTTAACATCTACTGAATCCCTTAAAGGAGGGCAGATTTCCAGAAGAGGTCAGTCACCAGCAAACTAAGCAAGCATGAAAGTGCAGTCACTGATTCAGATGGCTAAACAGGAATAAGAACTTCCAAAAAGACCCCAGTCCTATACCTGGCAGTCAGCAGGAGACTCCAGAGAATGAACCAATCGGCCACAAGAAGCCCAGGGATGCAATGAGGGGATTAATCAAAGGAATCTAAGACAGCAGACTTGGAAAACTACTTCATCCCATGAAAACAAGTCAAGAAGGGATCCCTAACACCAGCACTGAATTCTTTATCTGATACTCTGGCAAGGAGAGGGAAAAAGCTTATGGCCACTGTTTTAGCTGCTCACCAATACAGGGTGCTAGCATTTTCATCCCAGTCCTAGCCTCATTTACCTGACTTCATCTCCCAATCCTTTTTGCTGATTCTAGTGGTGTTAATTCCAGTTCACTCACAGCAGGGGACAGAGGAATTAAATAATAAAAAATACATCAACAAATCTTCTGACCTACAGTTGAAGAAAGTTGATCTTTGGCTAACAGCAAATAACAAGAGCACAAACATGGCCTATTCACTGAGTGCTCTCCCCATTCTGCTGTGGTCAGAGTTCTCTCTTCCTCATTAAAGTTCCTTCTCAGTCTGTCAGACCAGGACATCCCACCAAGTTCTGCTCCGATTTAGTGCTTTTGAAATACACAGTTTGCAAAACAAATGTTTGGTCTTCTGGGGTTTCCAAAACATTCTCCTGAAGATCCATTTCATTCTTTGAAACAATTTCTCATTTGGAAGAGACTCAGATCTCCTTCTCAAAACAAAAAGCAAGTACCTTGTTCCACCAAGCAGATGCTCAGGAGTAGACAGCCTGTTTGGGTACAACAGACCTTTTTCTCTACACAAAAATCAAAATACTTTGACCAGTTCTAGTTTAGATACATGTCTGGAATCCTGCAGCTCTTTCTCCCCAACTACATCTATTTCCTACTAACTTGGTGAGTTGAAAAGTACACTGTTCAGCAGAGCAGACAACCCAAAAGTAACGCCCTCTCCTGGCCTGAACAAGCATCCGTGCAGGACAAGGAGTATCCAGGGCTCCCCACGGGGACTCTCACACCC
>JAOEGS010015338.1:148283-159589 GCA_025447755.1 Corythornis vintsioides
GAAAGTTGGAGATCTTCTGTTATACTTTAAAAATTAAGAACCTGCATTTAAAAAAAAAAAAAAAAGAAAAAAAAAAAAAAGAGAAGGCTTTAAAAGCATTTACAAAGTTCTAAGAAGCATGTATATGAACAGGTAATATTTAAATTAATATCAGCTTCCTGTTACTTCTCTATAGGAGAATAAAAATTTTAAGTAACACTAAATTACCAAAGGAACGTGGACCATGCAAAAGGGAAAATTTCTGAAGTTACTAAAAACAGAAAGCCAAAAGGGTTTTATAACACCCCAGCTAATTGCTGGAGGAAAGCTTGCTCCAGATCTTTGTTTCCCAAACAAGACTGACAGCAGCTGTAAAGACCTTGGTAGGCAACACTGAGATAATCAATGATACTGAGCAAGGTGAGAGGAACCATCCCAAGAGGTGTAACTATTGAGAAGCTCCAGTTTGAGAAGGCAAACATCAATTTTCTTGGTTCTCCACAACTAACACAACTGATACCAATGGCTGCACAAAAGCAACAGAACCATTCACAGCAGGTGCCCTTTCTCCAAGGGAAGTACTTCTCCCAGACACTAGACCTGCAGGGCAAGAGCTCTTGTCAATCCTTGAGCACCTATTTGATTATCAGGAAGCCTGTGATTCAGGTATGGACCTTTCTGCTGTGCTCTCCAGATTCCACCAGCTACAGAGAAGCCAAAGGCCCCATTTTGGGCATCTAAGTTGAAGGTCTAAGTTAATGAACCTGTCTTCCTGCTGCTCAGGACTCTGAGAAGTGTTCAGAGGAATCAGGTGGAGAAACTCTCTGTAGTCAATCATCCTTAGGTTTGTAAATGCTTTTGACTTTGCTATTACTCACCTGACTCCACTGCTTTGTGCTCTCCTCAATATATCAATATATAAACCCAGGTCATGGACAGATGGGTGTTATAATGCTTCCCCAAATATTAGTGATTTATTCCCAGTCTCTGAGATATTATTTTAATATATCTTACTTTGTCAATATAATTGTGATGGAATGCCCCTTCAGGTGAGTTGTAAAGATGAAAAGAAAAGCGCCTCTGTTCAAAGCAGCAGAGAAATGAGGAAAAGCAAACAAGGAAGATGTATTAGATGCTGTCTTATAAACACCTGTGTTTCAACAGTAATTAAATGGATGTAGACACAACATCTATCAGGGCCAGTTCAGAGCTTTACAGCTCCCCCACCACCCATCTCTGACACACTGCACAGGCACGGCGAGTCGTGCAAAATAAGAGAGACTGGCAGATGCTTTTGAGTCAAATAAAATCCAGACTAATAAAACAGTTGTCTCACAAATCTGAGACCTGCTAGGTAGGTACCTGGAAACCCCTGCGGGAAGTGAAGGTTTCCTGTGCACCCTGCACACTTGAGCTCAGAGGTGAGAGATAGTCACCTAGAAATGATCAACCAGAACAGGAAGTAAAAAACCCAAACAAACAAAGCCCAAGAAAAATATTTATACAATTTAACCATTTTGTAAGCTGGCAAGGTAAGGAAATACAAATATTGCTGGCATCTGTAACCTCCATTCTCTTCTTCAGTGTAAGTACTTTTACACGGAACTGCATTTTATAAGTGTGGAACTTAATGTAGTATTCCCTCCACGAAAAGATGTTTATCAGGAGACAGAGATGACATGCAGCCAGCCTGAGTAAACATCACAGCTGATAACTTGTATTTTTTGACATTTTGTGCAGCCTTAATGTTAAATTAATCTTGTTTTATTGCATTTAACTGAGCAGTAGTTGGAGCTGACAGCTAAGTTGCTACCACCATCAGAGCTCTGGGAACTGAATTTCCTTTCTTTTCATTTAAGCCAACTTTCTCCCAAGCTTCACTGGGTTTGGTAGAAGAACTATCAGATCCTACCTTCTTGATGACAGAAAATGGGGTCCAAAGACTTTCTGAGAGCCATTCACCAACTGACTGATGACTCATTTCAAACCTGCTTTGCAAGGAGCAGATGAAACGATGTAAAATCCCTCTGTTTCTCTTGGAGTTTCTCCCAGCTCCAAACCCTAAGTGCTTTCCTAGCATCTCTGGATTGAAGTCAACAGCATCCTGTAGGGTGAAAACTCCAACAGCAAACTGGGCCCCGAAGTTCATCTCCCCAGGGTGCCAGGCTGGATTACCCATGGCTGACCAAGACACTCACTCTCACAAAGCCTCATTATCATTTGGTTCTTCTTCTAGTAGATTGTTAACGGACGAGGATTTGCAGTAAGGGGCAAGAATAAGAGTACAACATGTAAATGCACATGTATAGTTCTCTCGTTTTCTCCCTCTCTCTTTCACAGTGTATAAATACAGCCTCTCTTATATAAATATATAACTCCGCATCTTTGTGTACTGCAGCCCAGGGCTAATGTTGAGCTGACAATAGTGGCACTAATGCTAATGAATTCTGATTATTCGGATCGGTCATTAAACTAATAAGCCCATCTCCAAATTAGCGTGGCTGCTTCAGCCAGCGAAAATTTAATCAAATCTGCTTCATTATTTCAGACGTGGTGCACTTGGCGAAAGTGACTGCGGGAAAGGAGAATGGGACCCTCATCTGATAATTTTATCACTTGACTGCCAGACCATGAAAAAATCGGTGTGATGAATTATTTTTTTTTTCTGGGGGGTGAGGGTGTGGAGCAGAGGGTGTGTGCGCCTGTGCTCTCAGCTTTCTCTCATCTTCCCTCCAAATTAAACTAAACCCATCCTCCCTTCCTCTGCCCTGGAACTGTTTTGGTTTTTTTCCATGTCTTCCCCACCCCCTTCAACATCTTCGCCCTCCTCTTCCTTCCCCCAGGTCCTGCTCTGCCCCATCTCATAGCCTTTGCACGCATGACCAAGGAACAGCTTTCACATCTGAGACAGAGGTTGATGAGACTTTGTGTGCTCTACAGCGGTACAGTCTCTGTCTTGCTCAACTCCAGCCTCCTTTACACACAAATTCACTCCTCTTTGTCTCCTCACCCGTATTTTTCTCTTCATTTCTGAAGAAAACCGAAGCCACAAACATATTCCCTGGCAAGGGGGAAAGAAAAAAAAAAAAAAAGTCCCATTTCCCTCTTGTTTTTACTTGGATTGTTAATATTTTAAATTTGGTGGGGAACATCAGTCCTATGACTACACACACACTGCTATATACACAAGCACAGGGCACAAGTAACAAGCAAGCTGAGGACACCCACTCCTGGTACACGAATCCAGACACACACTGAAATGCAAATGCAAAATCACCTTTCATGGCTTTAATGTTTAGCAGTGTTACATCTGTGCATAGATAAAAAACACATTTATTGATTTCAATGGCAACACTGCAAATTAACCCATGTGTCCTCTTCAATTCCTTGCACACCCCTTCTGATACCTGCAGGTCCATCACCACTCTAGAAATGAAGGCAAACCCAACTTGGCAAGACAGTCTCACCCCTTACAGAAATCTATCCCACTCACACATGTGTCTCATTAATTCCTCCAGTTACTAAAGCTAAACAAATCATTAAAGTTTTTATGGATCTAAAAACAAAACAAAACAACTCTAAAGCCATGAAAAAAAAGATCAGGCCTCACAATTGCACGAGCCTCATCAACGTGCATTCCTCTCAGTAGCTGTGTTCAGAAAGAGAAATCTCACACTCCTTTTGGTACTGGATAGCTCTGCTGGAAATTAAACAGAGAAATACATCTTGTTGGTACAGAAGTAATAAAACACTGGCCATCCCAGAGCCAGGAACAGGACAGGAGCCAAGGCAGAGCACTTGCCTGCTCCAGTGATGAGCCACTCACTGTCCAAAAGCCAGGAACACGTGTGAAGGAAGAAGAGGCATTTCAAACAGCAGGAGCTGTGGCTGCCATGGCGTGGGGTACAGGCAATGGGATCAAAGGCACCAGGAGACTGCACACTGTTCCCAGAGGAACTCAGTCATTGGTTTCTAGCATAGCTTTCCTCTCAAAAGTTGGGATTCACTTCCCATGACCAATGGCTTTCCAGATCCAACTTAGTCACCTAGATTCCCTTTATTGGCAAACAACAAAACAGAGGCTTCCAAAGGGCTGCTCCTTGATGTCAACCACACACCTTGCATTTCAAGATGAGATGAATACTCCCTGGAGAACAGGCTGTTTGTCTCCACTCCTGGAAATATAGACAGTTCACTTTGACTTGACAAAAGTTGTAAGTCTAAAATTAGAGGAGTTCTGGACCAAGGCAAAAATGACACATGATATATCCTCATCTGACAAGGTTTACAAAGATCTGAAGCATCTAGGTGCAGATGACTGATCTGCAACAGAAATACTCCTAACTGAAATCAGACACTGAAAAGAAATTTGACTGGCAGCCAACCAGGCTGTCAACAGCATCAAATACAATTGTACAGATGCCTTCTTCAGAAAGGTACCAGAATGATATTCTGCCATCGAGCACGTGAGCTCATAAACACTACCAGGAAAGCAGAAAGATCATGGATCTAATGCCATCAGTTCAGCCAGGCAAACAAAACATATGCCCTCTTAGCTGCATTTCAGTCTGTTTGCTGTTTACTAGACGTCATACTTCAGCATGTTACTTTTTCCACGTTGCTAAAGTGTTCCTCCTCTCTCCTTCTGTCACCTACTACCTCCATGTCCTATCAAGTCACCTCTCCTTATGGAAAAGACAGCCTATGGACCACCTAATAGACAGTTCCCTCATCCATGGACCACCTAATAGACAGTTCCCTCATCCAAACGCTTATTTTGCACAGAGGGTTCCATATACACTGGTCTTGCTACCCCAAGTAGCAGCCAAGAGTCCTCCAATAGGATCAACTGTGATCTCCTCCCCCTGACCTCGCTCAGACTATTAAATGGTTCAGGGCTATTCTTGTCCTCCTCCTTGCCACCCTGGTGAGCCTTCAGAGCTCACTTATTTAGTAAGACATTTCGGTCTAATTTTGGATTTCAAGAACTGAAAAGCTCCAAGACAATCTAAGGGTATGTAAGGTAGTAGCTAGGGAAGGAACTGAGATCTTGTGACTTATAGTGTTTGGTATTAGACAGCTCTTGCTTTCAAGACTCAGAGGGGGATCTCTTGCTAAGCCACATGAGAGAGGAGGAGAGGACAGCAGTGACAGGTGTATGTCAAGTCCCCACCAAAAGAACACATGGTCATTATGGAAAGCAATGCAAAAAGGAGCTTCACACCTGAGTGTAGAAACAGCACTGATGGGCTGTGCTCTGCTCCCCTGGAAAAGAAAGCCAAGCAAACTCAGAGTGCAAACGGCTGCAAAACACAACTCAAAATTACGGGAAAAATATTATTGTGGAAAAAAATGAGCTGGAGAGAATATGAGAAGCAGCTCACAGAACAGAAAGAGGAACCAGGCACTGCTGCTTGCTTTCGTGGAGTTCCTCAGTATATGAAGGGGGAAATGCACTCCTGGGCTATGCTGCTGAGTGAACTGAAGCTTGGCCGAGTCATGGACGAAACTACAGGTAGCACTTGTGGCTCTCAATATCCCACAGCGGTGTCTGAAATAGTCCAGAGATTGAACAAAATAACAAAGAATGCTCTGGATGCCCAGCACTAATGGTATCTATCTATCTATCTATCTATCTATCTATCTATCTATCTATCTATCTATCTATCTATCTACCTACCTACCTACCTACCTACCTACCTAATCTTTTAGGAAGACCTTTTTCTGCCACCACAAAGACCTTAACCATTCTGCCCTCCAAAATCATGATAGCAGCATAACCATAGAACTAAAGCTCCCCAGACACAGTGCACCTGGAATAAGGATCACTCCTTTACTCCTCAGTGACCCTAGAGCAGAGGTGAAAATACTTGGGGAAAGAAAGATGTGACAGACTTTCAGACATCTGAACAGAGAATCTGAAATGCATCTGAAGAACTGCAAAGCAGCCTGGCACAGCCAGAGCCACCGGCCACATCTCAGTCACTACCTCCCACTTCAACCCTTTTGTGAGAGACACAGCACAGAAAAGGAGCCAGAAAACACTTGGAAAGCCATGACCGTGGAAAGGCATTTAGAAAAACATTTCGCTCAGCAAAGCTGGCTGACCCCACCATCCCTTCAAATCAGCACTGCAAAAATGATTTGGTTTCTTCTATTTTTTTTGCCCGGGAATCGGTGACAATCAAGACACAGGTACATGGAGAGAGACACACACAGAGCAAGTTAGCTATGAGAAAGGTTCAAGCTCTCCTGTCCTATCGCCTGGAGGAGGCCGGGACATTTAGATCGTCCTCTGAGAGGGCCAGTGAGACCTTTAAAAACTGACACAGGGTTTGGGAGAGCTGAGATTCAAAGAGACAGGTATTCCGGTGGCCTTCTCAACTCGCCTTTCAGTTGTCGAGACAAAACTTCATTGCAGACATGAACTATCCCCTCCTCTAAAAGGCCTCGCAATAGATCTGTGTCAGCAGCGATTAGCTGTTGCCTGGCACGTCATCCATTTGCCATTTGTTAGGCCAAACATGCCAGCATTGGTAATCTAATCTTTGGCCGGCAACCGGCCTCTTCCAGGTTAAATGTATTAAAGGAGTCGAGGAAACCGGGCTTATTTCACAGGCTGTGGCCTGCAGCTTTCTAACATGGCCTGACCCCCCTTCCCACCCCCTTCCCCTGGAGACTGCAGGGGTCAGGACCTCCACAGCATGGAGCTGAGTAAAACACTAACAGAGAGAGATGAGAGGATATTGGAAACATATTCTCAAGGCCTCAGTGCTTTGGAAATCTGAGAAGAACATGAGGCGTTAAGTTAGAGCTTTCACTGCTAGGTTGTGTGTGTGTGTGTTTAAAAAAAAAGAAACCCAAACCCAACATGTTTCAACAAGAATTTGATAAAGATATCAGTAAGACAAGGGTGAGGGTTTTTAACACAGCAGTGGCAAAAAAACCGTGGTGCTCTGTTCGCAGAAGAATCCGCGTTACAAGGCACCGGAACCCACAGCTCACGGGCTGGGAAGAGGGATAGTTAGTTCTTTAGGAAATAAATCAAGTATATCCTCTCAAGCAACAACTTTCACTTTTATCTGCTGGAGATTTCACTGTATCCAGAGCTAATAGCATTGTTTGGTGGACTGGCAGGCAGGGATGTCCCTGGCAATTTTCAAAACTGAGGCTTATCTATCTGAAACCAAGCGAAACAACCATCAGGATTCCCAGAAAGCTGTTTTTCCCCTCAGAGATGAGGGTATCTTCTACAAAGGTGCCACATACCTGTTTGTGGGAGAGCCCTTGGAGCTTTCTCTGGCACAAGAGTTGACTGAATTCCCTAATAATTTCCCTAATATTAGGGGTGAGAAACGAACAAAAGTCCTTAAGAGAAGAAAGTGGTCACAGAACTAGGACTGAATACCAGAGACACTCTCTGCAGCAGTTGGACATCAAGTTGCAGATGAAAATACTTATGAAAGGCTTCCCTAAAAGTTCCCTTGCTTTGAAAACAACCCTCAGGATGTTCCACAAACAACCTCCAAAACCAGAGATCTCTCTGCCTTTAATCCACCACAGCAGCCAGGTTTGCATTGGTTCCCAAAAAGCTCATGGACACAAGCTGCCCATTCTCATTATTAGCACTGCTTTGATTTGCACATTTCTTTCCAAAGATTAGCTTGGGACTCGCATATCCTCTGTCCTGTCAACATCCATGGACTTGGAGGAAATTTCATATTTAGAGGCATAAAATCTTTTATGCGTAAACCATAAAAACAAGCACGCAACACCCACTCTGCACAAAAGACAACTTCTTTGTGCAGTGTCAAACTCCACACTTCCATGATGGAAAACCTTTCTTCCAAGTGCCTCAGTGCAGAACTCTGTGTTGCAACTGGTTCTCTCCTTTGGGAGAAATTTTTAATCGAGATAAAATATTTGTGGCAAAACGCAGTCGGTTCCTAGAGGCTGAGAGTTCCCAGATGCTTACTGAATGCTAACTTCGGGAAGCCAGCTCCTTCCCTGCAGTTTGCTTGGTGGTAATGTGTATTTTTTATCAGTTATTTCTTTGGTGCTAATTCATTCAACATCAAACAGGCTGCTGACACTAGTCAGCGAGGTAGGAAACAGCTACAAAGGTGGAACCACTCAGCCAAGGGAGCGCAGCGCACGGGATCCGCTGCAATTCAGTGCTACTGAACCCCACACCTCAAAGAAAGCACTTACTGCCCCTGATGCTAAGTGGAACAGGCAGGCCATAGCAGCTGCCTGCAAGCTTTGCCTTCTTTAATCCTCTGCTGCTGCCTAACACCCCCTTTAAGAGAAGGGTGGATTGGGGGAGATGCCCACAGTCTGGCTGAGGAGATGGCAACACTAGCTTTAGGGTGGCTGCTAGAGGACAATGATTCTGGACAGTGAAAGGTAAGAGCCATCCCAGTCACCAGTTATACTCTGGACAGTGAAAGGTAAGTGCCATCCCAGTCACCAGTTACACTCAGCATAAAAGGCCAGTAGATCAGGCATCCAAAAACATCACCATATAGATTTAATTCCCACTGCTGTGGTCTGCCTTCCCAGAAAACAGTGTTACAAGAACAAGACCTTTGAAATGACATCATCCTATGATACTCAAATGCTACAAGATCTGCTGTCTGAGGTCCGCACTTTCTGATTCACACTTGAAAGTGGAAAAGGCAGAACTGTGTCAGGAAAGCACTTTACCACTTTTCCAAATTGCTTGCCTCAAACAGACAATAAAAACTCATGGCTGTAGGACCTCTTTTACTCAGCAAATCCACCTACAACACAGCCACATAGCAGGGTCCCCTGAGAAAGATCACATTTTCATTTGGGTGTGATCTGAAGACCTGAGAGCTATAGGAAGTCTCTCATTTATATTGAGAACTTGGGAGAAGCTGCTGCAGAGCCCAGCTGAAACACTCCGACCATAAACCCCTCAGGACAGGTCCTTCCTCAGGTCTGGAATCTGGAAAACACTTGCCTTATTCACATCCCCTTCAAATGATCTGCAAGATCTGGCTACAAAGCTTATTTACCTCTCCCCTAGATTTTATTTCTCCCCCAGAAAGAAAAGTTAAGTTAGTTCAGGAAATGTTTTCTGTTTTGGACAATGATTCTATTTTCCTCATTTGCTCCGTGAATTCTCTGTGCAAAGTCAGAGCAGAGTATGACTGTATTTATAAATATGTTTACTTGAATGAATTTGATGGGATAACTCAACATTTCCTGGCCTGGCCCAAGTCCATGCTTCAAAATCTCCTTTTCCTTGCTGCTCTCCACATTTGATTTGTTTTGTTGCTGTTTTCTAAGTGACAAAGGTGAAACGCATTGAAACCTGAACCAGAGGCAAATCTGAGACCTACTGGTGTCAAACAGGTTTGGGATTGGTTTTGTAGCAAGATTACTTAAATTAGTGTTTACTGACTGCTGTGCATTTTGGATCAGGCCCCTTGAACTGTAGGCACTCTTCCTTCAGAAGGAAGCTGTTTAGGGTTCTTCAGTGCTGTTAAGAAACAGAAAGGGAGCTGCAGTGGTGAATTATTGACATGACATTACTCTTGGGACCCCAAAAAAAGAAATCCTATTAAATAGAGTCCTTGTGATCTCATCTCTGTGTATTTCATGATTCTTCAAGAGGTTCTGCTAAAGTCATTCACCGAAAATTTCCCCTGGAAAGGCTCAGGGGAGAAAGAGGCTGGATCACCAGTTGGTCTGTTTAGCATTTACTGCCTCTGAAAGCAAGAGTTTCCTTCTACAAGCAGCACCACTGTCTACAGACCCATGGAGATTCCTGAAAAAGAAACTGCAGCCAGGATGCAATATTTCACAGCACCCTCCCTCTGCAGGGAGCCCTCAGGTCATAGCACACCTTCACATATTAGAAGTGTCCTACTGACACTGGTCCCACCAGTAACAGTTACTTCTCATATGCACAGCCCAAAGTCACAGTTGGTATAACAAGGGCACATTCTGCTAAATGCCTGAAATATTAAATAATCATAACCCCTAAGGAGAGGGGCAGAGAGAGTTTCTCTAGGTTATTGCTGATACGTGTTTTCAGAGAGGAATCCTAAAATAATGCACCTCCCCCAAAAATTAACTCAGAGGTTTTAATGAAGTTCTCCTCTACAAAAGGGTTATTTGGATAAGAATGTTGTTCACCACTGATCTCATCCCTCTGGATGTTTTCTGTCTGCTACAGACCCTGGTTACTAATTACATTAATTCAGCAATTGTAGGAAATTCTTACCAAGACGTGATCTGGAACCACTCACCCTTTCTCACTTTCATTATCTTTCCCCACTCTTTTTAAGAACATCATTTAGGATAAAGTCAGAATTTTAAACCCACTCTTCTTATTGCTTACACAGCCAAATTCAAGCCTGCAGTACTCCCAGTAGCTGCAACGGGCAAGAGTGGAGGGAAGAAGTAATGACAGTCTCACCTGAGCCTACCTCAACACCACTTCGAAGGCTCAGTTTCAAAGCTACAGACCCAACCCTTCTGGGCAGGCTGCAAACACACAGTAAAGCACAGGTCGGTGGGTTGAAACCTCCAAATTTAAACAAGGAGCCAAGGAGAAGTCTCAGAGGCACTGTGAGACATACCAGGATGAAAAACATAAAGGGCTTTTCCAAAACAGTGAGCTCGTTTCATGGCCAGTATCCTGATGAGAGCACAGCAGAGCAATCTCAGTAATTTTATCTAGCTTTTTAGTCTCTTAGATGAAGGGAAAAAAAATCTGCCAGTGAAGGAGAACTATATATACAAAGAAGAACAGAAGCTACAACCATTATTATATTGGCTTTTCTCTATATCATCAATTATGAGCTACCCGAAAGCTGCAGCTTTACAGACTGCTCCCAGCACCAGGCAGTGCTGTCTCCCCATTCACAGCCAGAACGGGCCAGTCTGGTGCAACAGCCACTGCAGGAGGGTGCAGGTCTCACCACCTCATCCCAGAGCCACGACTTTTTTTTTTCCATACTGACATTTTCTGCAGGAAAAAGTGGTGGTGTAAAGTTCAAAGCTCAACACAAAGCACAAATCTCCCAGTGACATTTGACTGAAGTGCAAATGAAGCATGAACTGCTCTAAGTTTTCTTGCTCACCAACAGGTATTAGCAGAGAGGTGCTCACCCTGCTTTTCACTTTGGGGTGTTGCCTCCTCTCACAGGCAGGTGTCCTGAGCAGACTTCACTGACTGTCACTGAAATGGTGACACAAAGGGTGGAAGAATTTGAAGAACCGTTTTGTGTTCTCTGGCTTTTGGTAGTGTTCGTCGGGTTTTTTTCAATGCTTAACATTATTATATGCTATAT
>JAOEGS010015338.1:159857-293747 GCA_025447755.1 Corythornis vintsioides
GCTTAACATTATTATATGCTATATATTTTATATATATTATATACTTAACATCAGACATAAATAACTTTCCTTAAATATTCCCTTGTCTCTTCAGTTAAGACTCCAGAGCACAGAGCATTTCTGGCAAATACAAGCAGACTTCCAGGAAAACCAAGGTAATTTTGTACTTCTGGTCTTTTCAAGACACAAGCAATACATCTTTTTTTTTTTTTTTTAAATACAACCCAAACTTCCCAAGAGAAACTCCCCAGAGGCTTTTGCTATCAAACACAAACTAAGGCCAACCTCAAAACCAACCAACCAAAACCAAAACTGAAAAAAAAATCTCACTTTATGTGAGTCGTCTTCTACCACTTGTCTCCTTCGTGGCTGTCTGCGTAAAGTCACCATAATAAAACTCTTTCCACATAACTAGCACCATTTTTCTAGAAACTGACTCAATCAAATCCTCTCCTGCCTCACCCCTCCATGACCCTCTCCTGTGGAGAGGATGAAGGCAGCACTCTGAGAAGTGGGAAAAGTTTTCATTTGAAAACCACCCTTTCTCTGCATTTCAAAGGAATTAAAAGAAGGAAATAAAAAGAAGTGTTTCAATGCTGGAAAATACTAAGCAAGATCTAAAATACACTTGAACCAGCAAGCTCAGTTCCCTTTGTCACTATGAAATGGTTAGTTTTGCAGCTCAATCCTGTTCATATTGGGTTTTCCCATCCCATGGACTCCTCTGATGGGGAGCTCATGACAGCTAGTCCCATAGTCTGCTGTCTGTGAGCTATCAGGGAAATGAAAACTGGGCCTTATTCCTTTTTTCTTGTTGGCTTTATTGTTTGGGGTTTTTTTCTTCTCCTCTTCTTCATTTTTTTCTTAAGGAGACAAATTTCTCAGTGTTGCCAGTCTCAGGGGTGAATGTGGAAGGAGAATAAAACAGGAAAGAAGGGTAAGATTATAGTTCACTGGGGTTCTGAAGTCCCAACAGAACAAAATGTCTTTGGGCTGCTCCACATTAGGCATTGTCTAAAGGCTTTTTTCCTCTGGTAATCTGTTCCTTCCGCTGAGAGCCCTCCATACGTGAGCTTTGCCTGTAGCTCCCTTCACATCCCATAAGGAAAGACAATATATCCTAAATACCTTCTTGATATATGGCAAATAGCCGCTTTCAATTTCCAATCACTCTCTTCACTTTGGCCCATCTGCTGATTGGAATCTCTTCTGGAGATGCTGCGTGTTTCTTCTCGGGGCGGGTCCGAAGCGGGGGCAGCTCCCAGCACTTAACTTCCCGGGGAATTTCAGAAATGGCTCTAAATTACAGCTGAACGGAGGGACATTCTGATACAAATTGTTCCCCCAACTCGGCAGTAAATCTCGTGGCAGGCATCTCTCCTGCAGCTGCAGTAGAGGAAGGTCGTCTTTCTTATCAGGAAGAAAAGTTACAGAATACTGTGCTGAGAATAAGGCAAAGGAGGATGACAAAGGAAATAAATGGAAATTTGAGCCCGTGTAGAGCAGTTCACTTGCAAAAGCATCGTGATTTGAGGGATATAAATGGTTAGGAGAGAAGGAAGAGTGAGGAGTCCCTGTATTTTTTATAAGACACAATTTTTAGCAGGGCACTGTATTGTATTTTGTCTTTCCCTGCTATATTCCATCTGACCAGATCCAGCAATCACTCCTTAATTTTCAGAACCAGGAATGTACAGAGAATTGTTGTTTTCAGCTCCTGTTAGTGTGAGGACTGTAATGCTCTCGGGATTATTTCAGTACAGTTTAGACAGGGAACTTTAGCTGATCCTGTAAAATTGCTCAGAATGTGTCAGGGATTTTCCTGAGCTCCTGATGCTCAGACAGACACCATGATACTCCATCCAAAGAGTAGGAACTGAAGAGACATTTATTCTAGCCTGGGCTCCTTATCACCTCGAATCTCTCCCTAACACTATCATGGTGCAGAGAGCCTCTTACCTTCTGTAAGAGAAATCTCTTAACAGCTCCCGGGCACCAGTCAGAGATGTAATGAGCCCGGAGTGAAGAACAAGCTCATTCCCACAGACAGGGGACAAAGCAAAGCAACGCCTAGAAATACAGATCAGAACCCGAGAAGGTGACAAATGAGGCCCTAAACACAGCTTCATTCCAGCTTCCTACCCCTTCTTTTTCCAGCCATTCCTGCTCGCAGCTGGTCTCACTAGAAACAGTCGAGAGATTTTATTTTGAAAAGTCAAAGACACTGCTTTTCTTTCTTCTTTCTTTCCTATATTGACCATCCCTTTAAAAGATTACAACCAGCATCTCCTTGGTAATTCCCATCCAATTCAAACAAAAACATCGATAAAAAAAGTTCATTTTGTCAGTCTTGCCTGAGAAGCAAGGGCAGCACAACCTTTCACCCCAAACTGATAGCCAACATCCTGTATTTTCTTCAAGAAATAGAATTCCCACCTTGTAATACTGATTTTGCATGAGCAAATATTGAAATACCTTAAAATCTGGGAGTACATCCATTTGTTAATTTATTATTTAAAATTAGTCAAGCAATTTTTATAACCCTTTTCATGACCTGTAGCTAACAAATGACTTGTTACTAACCCTTCAAACTTTCCACACAATTAAAAAATGATTAACAACTGACGAATGGGCTACAATTGAAGAAATTAGGTTGCAATTAAGAAGACATTTAAATGAATGTTTAAAACTACTTGGATTATAATTAGAACCAGATCAACTAGGAAGGTCACTCTAGAGTGGTGTTCTTGTGGTATCAGAGATAATTCAGCCAATAAAGCTGAGCAGTGAGATTTTAGTGGTCACTATTGGCACAGGCTGAAATCCACCTCAAAGGATTAACAAAGCCAGAGGCTAATCTTAAAACTGACCCTAGGTGTCCTCCTTTAAGCTGCAGTCTTGTCAGCGTGGTCCCATCAGGAACAGAAGTTGCTGCATTTCTCTCGAGAGCATCTCGGCGTTCCAGCCAGCAGGGATACATGGAACAGGCTGGCAGGAGAACAGAGGGGATACCAGATTGATCCATTTCTCCACGACTCACTAGAACCCTCATGCAGCTCTGAGTGACTGGCCAGATGTCACCAACAATTGTAGGCAACTACAGGAGCGTTTTCAGTCTCGGTGACAGAGAGTCCTTCATCAATGGAGGGCTGAAAGCAAGGTAATTGCACATAAAGTACTGGGAATAGATTATTATTCTTGGCTGCTCTGACAATCTCAGCCATATTTCAAGGCGCTCAGAGGAAAAGGATTTTCAATCTTTCAAGGAGGGTTGGACACCTATTTCAAATGGCTTAAGGCAGTTTTGAAAATCTCAGTCAAGAGCTAATACTTCACCAGCCCAGCACACTAAAAGCCATCCCTCATTTACAAACACAAACATTACCATCAATACTTATTCAGCTTATCATTTATGCACATCAATTGTTCTACCCAAAGCCAGTAATTACTAAATTCTAGCCAGGAAAATTTGATGATTCAGGTGACAAACCTTTGGGCTCACACAAACAAAAACTAAGAAATGCACTAAGAGAAAAACAACAACTTTGATTAATCAATTTCTTCAAAAAAGCAACACAACTGGAGTGCTGCTGTCAAGGGCCCGAATTGGTGGAGACACTTCTGTGTGTGTTTGCCCCCATGGTCACTCCTCGTCCCACTGCCACTGACCAAAACATTGTCTTTCACTTCACTCAAGTTTCCATTGTAATCACTTCTCTCTAATCATCACCAAAAAAAAATGACATCACATTTTAAATGGAATTATTACAACAGAAGAAAAACCCACCTGGACACATTCCTGTGTGATCTGATCTAGGTGATCCTGCTCTGGCAGGGGGGCTGGACTAGATGATATTCTAAATCCCTTCCAACCCCTGACATTCTGGGATTTTGTAGAGCAAGAGGTGATCTGCAAACTACCACAAATGGGAATTTTCTGCTTAGAGAAGAAACCAGTCAGTTCAGGAATAACTATGGATGACTTCATTCATGGATCAAACACAGGAAGAAGAAAATGATAGACAAGAAAAAAGATACTTTGCTAGACAGAAGGAGATGAGGAACTCTGAAACTCTGTGTTGTCCCAGACCTCTTCCAATGACCACCATCAGCCCTCCTCTTTGCAGAGGATTCAATACTCACTGAATTCACCATTATGCTGGAGAGATTAGGTGGGAAAAGAAACAAAAGGACCCGTTGAGACCAAACTGAGAGCTATGTGCAGCCTATAGAGCAGTTCCAAACTCCCCTAGGCCTGTGCTGTGATCCCACCATCCCCTGTCCCTTCTGATGTCAAGTTGATGGATGACAACTTCCTAATGCGGGACTGATGCATTATGACATCCTAATGTTGGGACGATTGATTGGGACTCTTTTTTTAAGTATGGCTTACTAGGCAATTATTGACACCACCCATGCATTAGAGCCCTAATTCAGCAACAAAGGGCTGACAGGCCAGGGCTGTGGGAAAAGATTCATCCATTCCCAATTGTATAGATCAGGGTGAGACGGGGCTTGTTCTGGGACAGGGCCACCCTCTCATTACAGGTCTTTGGAGACGGCAAAAACTAAACAGTTTGTGCCACATCTTGAAGAAAATTGCTTTATCCCTTCACCTTTAAGTGGATTCAGACGCTGCCAGTTGACTTGGGAGTGCTTTGGGGTCAGTGCACACACGCCGGAACATGGAGAGGGGGGAAAAACCCCTCCAAAGAAAGGCAAGAGAGAGGTAAAGCCAACGCTGTCAGCTCCTACCCTCCAACATCTGTGAATAATGCAAGTGCAGAACCAAGGCTGGGAGCGGGGAGGTGAAGGGAGAAAGGGCTGGTTGTAACAGTGACAAACAAGTCTAAAGGGACTTCTCTGCTCTCAAATGTCACTGGGGGAAGTAGACAGGAGACGGGGGAGGTAAGGAAGAGAGAAGGTCACGGCTGTAATACCCAGAGCGAGTGGACAATCAAATGTTTGCAGCTGGGCTAGGAAATGGCAATCCAGTTGCAGAGCACATCTGGCTCCCTCGCCGCGCGCCATGGGGGCCACCTGGTTTTAATCATGCTGGGATCACCTTTGAAAAACAGAACTTAATCATGGGCCTAGGCCGAGCAATAGTGTTACATCCAGACTTCTCTCCAGGGGAGCAGAGGGAGGGAAGGGGGGAGAAGATGATTTAAAAAAAAAAAAAAAAAAGAAAAAAAAAAAAAAGAAAAAAGGAACTATTTCCCTGTGCTTTACTCAATCAAACCTGGAACTTCATCAACAATTTCCTCTTTGTTGGGATAAAGGGAGGTACTTCTGATTTGCTGCTTCTCTGCACTCGATTCCTGCTTAGTTTACACTTTTCTTAGTGGAATTTCGACAGGTAACACGTGGGTGGGTGCTAAAGAGCCCAGCAAGTACAGAAGCAGCTATTCAAGGAGGCATTGCCTCTCCAGCCCACCTTAATCCACTACAGAAATGGACAAATGCACTGTACTTTGGATTAAAGGACCTTACACCTTTCCTGGATAGTCTTCCAGAACTCAGCCAGGGATGCCAGGAGGACAAGCCTCTGTTGGCTCAGAAAAAGCCCGACCAGCATCATTCTTCACCATAATGGCCACGCTGGCTCAGAAGGAACATCTGCCCCATCTATGCTTTCCTTCCTGCACTGTCTGGTAGCAGATGCTCAGGAGAAAGCTTCAAGAAACTCCGCAAACACAGGTGACCAGCCCTGGCCCCACCTCATAGATCTTATAAAGCAAATTTTTCAAGCCCAGCTTCCTCTCCCAGATTAATTCAAATCAATCAACACATTCTGACCTGAAAAACGCTGAGGGGGGAAGGGAAGAAATGCTAATCTAACCTTGGACATGGTACCTCGAGAGGACTAAAACCAGTTCAGCTCTTGCAAAATATCCACATTGTTTGCTCTTCTATTATCATCTAGAACCCATGGCAGTACCTGAGAAAAAACCCCAAACAAAACCCCAGCTCTCTTCATCCTCACTTTCTTTGCCCCCTCATATCTAATCTCTATAATTTCTCATCTCCAGAACAGAAGCAGCTGAGCAGCCTGTGCTAGAGGTCATGAGAATCTTGGACATGGTAGAAAACAAGCACTCAGTGATTTTCAGAATACTTTTCCATAATAATTTGAGGACATCAAATGGAGGAGGAGCTGTCAGGTTCCTCTCCTGACAAAGACAGCACTTCTCACACAGAGCACTGCTGAGCAATGGAACTCATGCCAGAAGTTGTGACAGATGTGGATACAGAGAGACAAGAACAGAAAAGAGGGACAAAGCAGAAATCAACCTTGAAACTAAAGCCTTCTAGGGGCAGAGACAAAGGTACTGAAACCACTGCATCCTTTCACAGAAATCAAACTGTTAATGCCTGTGGACTAGCTGCTGGAGCAGCAGTAGGCTGGTTCATGAAGCCAAGGTCTCAGCTTCCCCTTCACATCCCTAACTTGAGCCAACTACTGTAGTAGAACAAAACAAATCGAAACAGAGACATGCAAAGGGGCTCTTCAGCTCCTGACAGTCCAGTCTGTGCTGCAGGACTGAGGAGTACGAAGACATGACCTGAAAAGACTCAAGATGTGCACTTGACACCTTCTGGGAATGAAAATGAACCCTTAAACCTTCAGTTCTACTTCTCAAATGTTTCAAATAACCTTTCTGATGGAGTTAAGATCAGATCAAGAATAATCTTCTGTGCATGTATTAAATTTTGTCACAGATACTAGGTTAGATTCACTGGAATGCTTCAGCTACTTCACACTGTTGTCGTGCTGCAGAGGAGCTTTAACTACAGCTTAACCACACCAACCACAAGTTGTTTTGTATCTCATTAGAAAAATGAGTTAATTTCCGGTGTAATCTTGTACAGGAGCTCAAATCTGCAACAGCAACAGCACGGTATTGTAACATCATCTAGAGCTATTATAATCAAAATAAACACAGTCAAAGAGTATTTTACAAATGTTAATTATTACTAGGGGAGAAAATCCTGTTGGGTAGGTATGTGATAGTAACAGTTACCTTATTTTACAGGCAGAGAAACCGAGCCAGAGATTGAAAGTTAAGTGACTTGCCCAAAGCCATGAAGAGAAGCAAAGTCAGAGCAGGGACTAATAAGCAGGAATTCCCAGCAGCCCTGCAGGCTACAAGGTCCTTTTCTATGCACCTTTTTCACAATTCCTAAATGAGTTCCACTTGACTCCAATGACTCCTGAAGAGATTTTCTGATAACAAAAATACGTAAGGAGTGTGCAACTAAGACTTCTTAAAGTTATCTTGATCTTGAGGAGGCTGGCTGCATATTCTCAACCAGCTTTGGCTTGGAAGCAGTGTAAGAGCATCCCAAACATCTTGACTCAGTGAAAATGACCTGTTTTTTCTGTTACCTGCCTAAAACAAAGCCCTGGGAACAGCCCGAGAACACACGATGTAGGCAGCGTATCACACTAGTCTTTTTTGCGATGCTGAAAGTCTTTTGCCCTGTGAAACGCTGGGCAGGGAAGACAGCGAGGGCTGACACCGCTCGGAAACACAAGGCTCGCTGTGCCACCTGCAGGGCTAGCTGGAAAAAATGCCTGCTGGAGCAGCACCATCCCGAAGCCAGGAGCCACCGTTGCTGCCCAGGCTGGAGCAGCTTTGCAACACCTTGCTAGCCTGGTGGGCAAGAACACAAAGCTGACTACAGAATGATCCTGTCTGGTTCCATTGGGATGTTTCACTCCATTGCTGCCTGGGCTCAGCCCCCTGGGAAATTTATATTCTGCTGAATGGAGGAACCTTAACAAAAATGAAGACACGTAAGAATAGAAAACAGAATTACACAGTCTATCTACAAGTTCTGTGAAGCCCTCTCCTACCTGTACCTACCTCTGTTTTCCTCTGCACTGAGCTGCAGTTCTTCCCAAAGACTTTCACATTAAGCTTTACTTCTGATTTAATGCAATTATCTCCCTGTAATTAGCTGCTAAAATGTCTCTAAACACACACGTTTACCCAGTGTTTTGCTGGAGCAAAGGGCTTCAGGATTTGGCCTGTATACAAAACGAATCTAGAAAACCATCAAAGATTTTCTGGCTGGTTAAAAATGAAGGGGTTTTTTTGGCTGAGGATCGCTTTATTTTCTTTATGGGT
The DNA here is from genome assembly GCA_025447755.1 of Corythornis vintsioides. Classification (NCBI taxonomy): domain Eukaryota; kingdom Metazoa; phylum Chordata; class Aves; order Coraciiformes; family Alcedinidae; genus Corythornis; species Corythornis vintsioides. The sequence continues at coordinate 167,993 of JAOEGS010015338.1, forward strand.
TGTGAGACCCTCCAGTGAAGGACAGCAGCTGTCAGAAGCTGAAAGAGACCTAGTGAGTCACTGTGCCTTTGTTCACCAGGATACATACTGGACGGGCAGTCCAGAATCATCAAGTCCTCTGTGTGATCCTTCTGCTAACATCTGATTATTCCCCCACACCCCCATGGCTGGTGCTTCCTGCAGCGCAGCTTCCAGCGTCCCAAGGGACAGAGTTTCTACCACTTTCACTAGAAAACCGTTTACATAGCCTAGTAGATTCAGCCCCTGGGGAGACTTTTTTATTGTGTTTGGTTTCAGTAAGAGCCTCGAAGGTGTTGGTCAGTGATTGATTATTGTTTGTATTGTGGTAGCACCTAGAGGCACCGGCTGAAACTGCAGACCTGTGTGCTAGGTACTGTGCAGAAGCAGCATGAGGAACCCACCCCTCTCACACACCTGGCAGCAAAGACAGAGAGAGAAAATGACCAAGGAGTGGTGCCTAAAGGCGGTGAGGAATGGAAACAAGTTGCTCTAATGCCAGTCAATTCCTGCATTCACACCTGGGCACTACGTCCAGAACAGCACCTTGGGTGATGGGTGCATACCCACAGAAGCCCTTCCTGACAAAAGGAGAACAAAAAAGAATAGTGCTGCAAAGTAAAACTGTAATTCCATATAAACTAAAGCCCACGAGGGATGAGGTTTGATTCACACTGCTCCAGAGCTTTAGCAGAAGCCACTTGCCAGCAGATTAAACCTCCACTGCAGTTTTCTCTCAAGCCACAAGGAAAACAGGGAGAATTCTGAGGATAGTAAAAGAAATGAAGAAAAATAAAAGAAGTATCAAAGGTTAAGCCACCAGATGAGGTTGCAGGAGCTAGTAGATTATGTGATCCCCCTGTATTTTAATTCAATTCTTCCCTTCCCACTTTAAACAAATCCTCACTTTTAGAAACCATCAGGCTCCTTCCCATTTGTTCTCGGCTGAGGTTTCTCATGAGAGGCAGGCACCCAGAATAAACCATCGTGCCACAGCTAAAGCAAATCATTCCCAACTTCTCGAATGGCAGGAGGGACACAGGTATTAAGATCAAGGTTAACACCTTCATTCAACCAGGCTCTCCATTCAGTTAGGGAATCACTCAACAACTCTGCAAACAGAATCCAAGATCTCATCGATTTCCTTACTTTCTTCCTTCCCTGTGCAGCCCTTGTCCATAAGCCATCAGTGAACAGAAATACAGCACCACGTTTGAAGAATTAAAAAAATATACTGTGGTGCCTGTTCATCTGATGAATGGTTAAAACAGAAGTTAAAACTTGAGATGCATAAATAACTGATTTTGCATTTTACTTGCATTACAGAAAACACAAGAAAGACAGATTTGTTGGGCAGCAACCCAAAACAAACAGAATTTTTTCAGATTTCTTTCCAGTGAACTTAAAACCAGAAACAAGTAACATCTTGGCTTCAAACAAAACATTTAATTTGACCCAAGGAAAAAAGCTTTAAAAATAACACTGAAGCTAATTTCTAAGTTTCTCATTTGAAAGAAAAACATCAAACTGTTTTTCTCTCCCAGTGTCCAAGAGTTTTGGCTGTTTTCAACACCTGGCAGTAGGGCAGGTTGCCCCTGCTTTAACCAGTGCACTTCAGCACCTCCTTGTGAGATGATCCAAACTTCCAATATTCAGGAAATAGAAATTTGACCCAAATCTGGGTTTCCTGAAGGGGAAAAGAACAGTATTTAGCCAACGAGCGACTCAGCTTTGCCTTCCCCACTCCCGACACAGCCCTGTGTCTGGTCTCCACACCGGCAAGCATAGACAGTGACAGTGAAAAGCCCCTCTCTCCCCAGATAACTACATGTAACTGCTAGGATCTACCTACATTCTGGGCTGGCCCTGGTGACCCCATCAGTGACTTGCCCATGGGACTGCTGTCCCAGAGCACACAGTCTTCCAAGGGGGTGGTACAGGTTGGCACAGAACTTCACAGGCTGAATGATTCACCTGAATCATTAGGTTCCCCTTTTCCCAAGAGTGTTCACTTCCCCCAAGAGCAAGGAACACCGGAGAACGTGAGGATCTCATCAAAAGACTGAAGTTCCACTTCTCATGTCGATACTGAGTCAGACTGGAGAGGACAGGAGAGGGAGGCACTTGCTGAAATGAGGTGCTGCAATCCAGCCTGAAGGTCAGGACTGCTTGTGTGCTAAGGGATGCTCTCACTCCTGGTGCCTCTCCTCCCGTGATTCACCCTACCAGAAGCATCCTGGGAGAATGCACTTGCTCCCAGCATACGCCACCATCACGTGGATCCTCCTGTCTCCTTCTTGAGGTCTGTTTACGAGGCTGAGAAAAGCCATCCAGAAGCCCACTGTAATCCATGGTGTGTCTAAAATTTCCACAAGAGCCCTCCTGAGTCACGAAGATGACAAATGTGTATCCAACGAGGACTGTTCCCCGCTCCTTCAGTTTCAGCAATTCAAAATGACCATTCAGAGCATCATGTCCCTGTGAAGCCCAATCGCGTGTCCCTCGAGACCATCTCATTCCTTTCTCACTCCCCCTCCAGCCCCCTCATCAAATAAAGCCAAGGGTACGTGCGTCATTCTGACACATACCCTTCAGGAAGTGATGGGAATAGGATAGATTTTCTTCCTCCTAATGCCCTGACTCTGTCCCGACAGCACGAGGTCCCTCATTCCCACAGTAACAGGCCTCCTCTGCCACAGAGCCCGAGGGTAACCTGAGGAGCCATGACCAATCGGGTGGCGGATTAGCATCACTCCCTGACACTGTCAGCGTTCTGCTGGGCTCTTTAAGAGAATATCCTGCTGTGATTCACAACAAGTCTTGTGTTCGGGAGACACGGAGAGCTCCTCCAGCAAATTAAAACGCGCTACAGCGAATTGCAGTTCTGCTCAGAGGTCTCCCAGGGACTGACCTAAATAGGCTGTGTGCTAGATGAAGAGTAAAAGCCACCTGCTACAGAAAGCCTGGGCTCTGAACCCACCTGTGACCCCAGGAGCAGGCTGGAACCGCAAAGGCTGCGTCTCGACCCTCCACACCTGGCCAAGGAAGAGACCAAACGGGCTCAAGGCTGCAGCAGCTCATCCAAGGCACGTTGGGTGATGGGGCAGCAGCTCTTCAATGCACCCTGCGCTCCTCACTGCACGGCTTTGGCATCGATGGGTCACTCGCTGGTGAGACCACTGCTCTGACCGGCCCCACGGGCTCTGTGCCCAACAAAGGGCGGCCGCTCTGAAACCACCTCCCTGCGCCCGGCTTTGGCGGCTCCAGGACAGACAGACAGAGCACTGGGTACCAAACTGAGCATGGATCAGTGGGCTGAAACTCACTGAAACAGTCAAAGCGCTCAGGATGTGGGAACAAAACAGCCGAGTAAGTGGATGAAGGAATGTGGGAATTATTTGCTTTTCTTGTTTGAGGAACAGCACAGTGCCAGAGAAAAATGCTGCGTCCCAATGAGAAGTGAAAGGGGCAGGGAGAAATCAGAAGAATGTAAGTGCTATCGCTGGAACACGCAAAGGACGCAGCTAACACCTCTTTTCTTGAGAAATGGGGTTTTTTTATATCCTCAAGAAGTCAGAATTGTGGGTTTATGTCTCCTTGGGAAGTCACTGCTTAGATCAGCCCAGCACTTGCTAAATCCATCACTGGCAAACACCCCCTTTTAACTGAAAGCACAGGATGCCATCCAGTGAATCACTCCAATTGCTTGCTCAGCAACACAGCAAACTCACCTAGAACTCACTGCTGAACTGGGCCCTGCTTAGTCTATGGGTGTGAATACCATCCAGACCCAAGGTATTGCACATCTCAACTTGAAACATGCACCCAATTGCTCAAAGAGTCCAGTGCAGAGACACAGAGATGATGGATTAGAACATCTCCCTGCTGAGGAAAGGCTGAGTTTGCTGGGGCTCTTGAGCTTGGAGGAGACTGAGTGATGACCTCATTCATGTTTATAAACATATAAAGGCTGAGTGTCAGGAGGGTGGAGCCAGGCTCTGCTCAGGGATGTCCAATGACAGGACAAGGGGCAATGGGTGCAGCTGGAACATGAAGGCTCCATGTAACTGTGAGGAGAAACTTTTTCACAGTGAGGGTGACAGATCCTAGAAGAGGCTGCACAGGAGGGTTGTGAGGTCTCCTCCTCTGGAGACATGCAAAACCTGCCTGGACACATTCCTGTGTGACCTGATGTGAGTGATCCTGCTCTGGCAGGTGGGGTGGACTAACGGATCTCTCGAGGTCCCTTCCAACCCCTACCATTCTGTGCCTCTGGGATTTAAACAGAGTTTGATTTACACCAAAAGTACAAACCCACTCAGCTGTGTGCAACGGCTCCTCCTTTTTTCTCCCTCTGGCCTCCCACGTTACAGATTAAAACAGCAGCGCATCTGGCATTTACCGAGCATCAAATACTTCTCTGAGACCTCCTAGAACAAACAGGCCCCAGCCGCCTGCCTCAGAGCTGCTGATAGGTCTCCAGCATTGTGCAAGGGGTCAGACTTAGGAACTGTCAACAGCTTCCTAATGTATGCTCTTTCTCCGGGAAAGGGGGTCCCAGGTTTTATAGCCTAATAGATTCGTTAATCGGAACACACACAGGCTGGGAAAGCCACTGTTTGTTTTCTCTGACAAGTTTGGCATTTTCCTCCTGGGAGCCAGGAAGCTTTAAAGGCATAAGACTCTCCTACTTAACTGGACAAGAAAACCAGTCTGGACAAACTGAGACATGTCACCGGGGCTGCTTAATTCTGAGACAGAATGTGCCATTTCAGAGACTTTACAACAACATCAATGTCAGGGTAAAGGAAATTAAATTCCCCTCCCTCTCTTCCCCTGATGTCTCCATTTTCTCCAGGCTTCCACTCCTGTAGCTAAGGACAGCATTTGGCCCATCACAGGCACCAGACGTGATTACATTGATGATAATGACATTCCATTCAGAAGAGAGTTGCAGAGGGACTGCTCAAAGCACAGCAAGATCATGTCTTGTGCAAGAGTGGCAACGTGCCCACGTGCCCACAAACCACCTCTGTTCACCACTGACAGCGGCGTCAAACTCAGCAAAGGAACTGGGCGAGTGCAACTTGGAGCTACACACCCACCTGTAAATCAGCCCTGCTCAGCCTGGGATGTAGGCTCTGCATCACAATGAGGATTTACTATAAATAACTCACAGAGAATCACTGAGGGGAATTCCAAGTGTTTCCAAGGCTGTGTAGCCCATCCACTAAAAATAACAACAACCAAAAAAAGTATCTTGAAACCTAGAAACTGCCACAATTTATTACAGTTTAATGGCCTGGATGAGACAAGAAAATTGTAGTGTATTTTATGCTGTCAAGAAGGAGGAATTAACAGAGGGATTTCAGCAAAAATATCAGCCTCTTCTCATATCTTGTTAAACAGTGAAACTTTCTGTCCTAGGAATCATGCCAACATCAGGGCTGAGTCCTCTCCATCTGAAGGGACCCCTTGCCATGTTCTGGCACGAAACAAACCCTATGGTCCCTACACAGCTCAGTCCCTGGGCCACTGAGTCCCACCACCTGAGCGTTTATTTCAGGGGAGTGTGTCTTCAGGTCTACACTTTTTAAACTGTTTTTCTAAGGATCTGATGCAGGGCACTGTCAGAGAGACCTCTGGGGAATAGAGGGATCTTCTCTGGGTCTGGCCCATTTTGCCTTCGTGCTGTTCCTCCAGCCTTCTTCCCTTTGAGTGGGATGCCATGGTTTCCACAACCTCTCCTGGCTCTAGTACTGCAGCTACTAAACCACTGCATGATAGGTAAAGACGAGATCAAGGAAGGCCAAGGAGAGCTCAGTCCAACAGCAATTCCTTGCAGGAAGAACATCAGTTTACCAGTTTTAAGTACACAACACCTCCCCCCTCAACCACCCACTTCATACAGTCACTGCTCCTGTCACTGGCTGAAGCAATGCTTCTGTCTTGCTGAAGTCCGAGCATGTCCCATTGAAGTTACAATGAAACACTGTGCTTAAGTGCTCTGCTGAATCAGAGCCATCGTAACTATCCATTAAAGCTTTGATCTGGTTAATGTTTGTCCAAATATGGCCCCACGACGGGAAAGCAATGAACCATTATTAAAAGAAGGAAGGACAGCTGGAATTATTTTAGTGTACGGCTACATGCACAAACACACACCAAGCAAGAGAGTGAAAAGCTGTTCCTGTTATTCCTCAAATTATTCCTCTCTCATTCCCTTAGTTATGAAACTATTAATGAGGGTCTTATTTTAGTTCCATCCCCCCTCCTTCAACGCAGTCAGTGCTCACCCAATTCACACACAGTTTATCTTGGCAAAAACAGAAAGGGAAAGAGGAGAATCTCTGTGCAAGGGTGGAGAGGGAGAAGTGTTTGTTTGAGGGGAGTCACCGCAGCCATCACTCAGTCACTGTAGATTGAAGAAAGAGGAAGACTAAGGAGGCTTAACTCTCCCTGGTGTTTATGCACGATAGAGATGATCTGCATAAATGAAAGGTAACTAAGCAAATACTTGCTGCTGCTTCTTCGCTTACACACAGAAAGTTGTTCTGTCCATTTCTTAACAACAAAACTGTCTTAGCAAAAACCCTGGCCCGTGCCAGTCCAGAACACATGGAAAGAAGAGCTCTCAGCACAACGCTAGACAGAAGTGACTCCACAAACGACAGAAGCTAAACCAAATGCCAGGGCCATCCTCAGTGAAGTCCATGACCTTCTTCCTCTTTCTGGTCTGAACATTCCCTCCTCTGCTGGAAGTTACAAAAGTCTTCTATAATGAGATTTCTTACACACTATTTGTGATGAGTAATGGCCATCTGCTGCTGCACACTCCTGCCCTGCAGTTACACGACTGAGAGAGGAGCCAGATCCACGTGGGCAGCTCCAGCACTTTCAGTTGATAGACTGCAGCAGATTTTCTAAATCTGCCCGAGCTCTTTCTCTGATGACAGGAGTTGAGGATTTCTACTCACCTTTGCCATTGCAAAGATACCACATGTTCTGTTTGGACAGCAGAGGTTTAAGAGATAAGCAAACAGACTTTGTGGTACATTTTGATCAGAAAACACGAGTAAAAAGGCTCTCCTGATCTGAGTGATTAGGCTGTTCTAAATGAGACAGACATTCCCTTTCAAAATCATCTTCCACTCGTCCACAGTTGATAAAGAGCTACATAAGACTGGTGATCTCTCCTGACTTCAAGAGAGGGTTGTGTGTCTGTGAGCAAAGGTGCAGCTGCAGCCATGCATGGACAGGTGTATTCAGGCTCCCAGTGGACTGCTTTTCAAAGGAACCCCCCAACCCTGCTCCACCCCAAGGGAACAGGGCACCAAGGGCAAGCTCAGCAGCAGCAAGACTAAGGAGCCGCTTGCCCGAGGCCTGGCATGGACAGAAGGTACCACCCTGCCCAGGTCCTGTTTCCACTAGAACGAGGGCAAGAATTTCCCATCCCTGCCCAAATCCCATCCCCGCAGCTGTGCTTCAAAGACACTGCCCCAGGGATGGGAACTTCACATGCAGATCCGGGACACCCCACACGAGCTGCGCACAGCTGGTAACAAAGGGAGGAGACCTGGATTTCAGAGTTCACTATGGCACAGGGCTCCCAAGTGGGGCTGACAGAGCCAAATGTGATCTCCAGCTTCACCAGTGACCCACCAGTGGAGCCTGGGCCTTGACAGCCATCCAAGCAGCACTGCACATCTGGCCTCACTGGTCTCAGACTCAGTGCCCTGGAAACAGCATCGCTTGTGCTGCCTTTGTAAAGGCCGTGAGAGCCAGTGATGGAGTGTTACATGTTCACAGTATCTCACTGGAAGTTTGGATCTGATCTCACTCTCCAGGGACAACCATCCAGGTCAGGCTGATGGAGCAGATGCCAAACCACTCCACGATGCATTTTCTCCTGCCTTCTTGGAAAAGAAGCCAGTCACCCGACTCTGGCTAAAGCAAATAGGAAGAGTAGAGTTATTTCCAGAGGAACATAAGAAATGGCTTTATGGATCGGTCACACTGTTTACTGATTTCATTAGATTCTGTCTAATCTGGCTCTTGTGGAAAAATAAACTTCTTCCCATTCAGATTACAGTTCTTCAATTCAAAACAGAACAATAAAACAAATTGGAAAACCCGTTTCCTCTTTTCTAACACTACGGCTTATTCTAGTAACCTATTTTTAGGCCTCTGACATGTATATAAAAATATAAGTTCCCAGAGGACTTCATAGCACTATGTAAAGTCAACTTGTTAGAGCACTTACTGATGACACACCCAGATTTATTGCTTCCCATGCTCTCTCTATAGCTTATTTTTTTTGACATAAAAAAACTCCAAACAAATGCATAACAAATAAAAATGCAGATATTTGTATGTTTGGCTAAAAATATATATATATTTTATAAACTGTACACTGATACAAGATTTATCTCCTTTGCATACTGTTTTTAGGCCAAACTCTCTTCTTTTTATGGCAATTAGATAAAAATCAAGATATGCCAGTATTTTTAAAACAACTTATTTTTGTGCTGATGAAAACTTAGTCTGCAGAGAAAACTAAAGAATTTCCTCATAGAAATGTTTCAGTTTCTAAACAGCACAAGATCTGATTACATCCAGACAGCTCTGAAGACCTTGACTGTATATATATATATATATATATATACACACACATATATATGCACGAAGGTGCCACCATTTTGTGCCACCTTCTGCTCAGCTGCCCTGCAAGAATTTCAGACATTTCACTCTTGCTTTAGAGGACTGGCACACCTGAAGGATAAGCTGTAGTTTTAACTAAAAGGATGGTAGCAAATTGGATATCAAAGGGAAAAAATGGACAAACAGTTGGGTGGAAACACATGCCAAGGTGATTTCTCAGGTGCTGACTGGATTTAGCAAGATGGGATGGACAGACAGATGAAAGGAAGCAAGCAAAGCAGGCAGGCAGTTACTGTGGGTAAGAAGCACAAGCTCTCAGCATCCTCAGGGGCTGGTCCTGGTACCAGAGCACCAACCATGCTTTGGATCCTAACAGCATGTGACAGGCACTGAGGCTGGACAGGAGAATTCACTGTAAGGTTTTTCCCAAGCTTCTGGATGCTTCACTTCCATTGAATTCACCAAGAATGAGCCATCTCAATACCTATTAAACTCTGTGCCTTAACATCTACCTCAAATTTGCATATGGAACTAAATGTCTTGTGCATTTCCCAAAAGGTTTTCTTCAGCTCTATCACCTGGGGTACTGCAGCCATCTGCTTCTCAAATGCTCTCCCCTGTTCTTCTCTGAGAAGCTTCTCTGCAAACCTGTCCTCAGAGATGGCTTCTCTGGTGTCTCAGATGTGTGCAGTACTAACAGCCACGGGCTCCTTGCTCATTTGAACCCTTTCTCCCAAAGAATGAATATACTCTAGAATCCTCAGTACCCTTAAAGACCTTTGGGGTAAGGAACTGGCAGCACCCAGCTCACTGTTGGCTTTACCTTAGTAACAGTGCTACTCTGGCAGCTCCTACAAGCAGGGACAGCATCTTTCTGGGCAGCACTAATTCCATATGCAAGATCTTAATTCAAAAGGAATTTGGCACCCTATTGAATGTCTCCTCCTGGCCGGGTCTCCAGGTCAAGTACTGCAAGCTGTGATAATGAGGCTTGATCCTGACAATTCTGACCAGTAGCTGTTGTCATCCTGACTGCTTCTAAACCATGAAGAAGACACTGAATGACTTAGGCAGGGTTTATTTTTGGTATACAAATGTAAAGGAAAATGTAATTCAATGTCACAATGTCTGCCACAGTCTCTGAGGAAATCTGATTTCAGAAGCACATGAAGAATCTCCCCAGCCCGGAGTGTGCTTCCTCTACCCAGATTTTCCTTTCCCTGTCCCTCATGTAGGACTTTTTTTTTGCCCCCCCCCCCCCTTTTTTTTTTTTTCAGTCCAGAACCTCCAAAATTCCAGCTTTCCTACAAATGATGTTATGCCCCAAGGAAAAATTCTGTCATGAGTTGATGTGTACATTACACTCAGTAAGCCAACACCGACTAGAAGCATCTGCCTTTGATGTACCAACAGCAGGGACAAAAGGAAGGTGGGGACCACGAGACACCCCTGACTGAGAATACTAACTCCAACTCTTCTCCTCCTTTGTTTTCTTCTGGCCCTCACCATTCAGATGGCACAAACATGCCCTTGCTTCAGATCAGTTACACCCTGTTCACACCCCCTTGCAAAGCAGTGGCAGTAGGAACCAGCATGGCTGTTGCTGCCAGACTCCAGGAGGGATGTGCTTCTTAAGGCTCCAAGCCCAGGAGGCTTTTAAAAGTAGCACACAGTCTTCTGTCAGAAAGAGTCAAATAAGAGGCAATCTGTGCTGAGCTGCAGCAGTGTGTAAGACATTGGCAGTTTTGAGAAGGAATAACCCAGCAAGAGGAGAAAGCCAAGACATTAAGGCCTTAAACTGGACACAGAGACTAATTTCAGCTCTGTCACACAACCTCTGTGACATGGAGCAAGCAATGACTGCTCCTCAGTCTTCCTGTTTGTGAAATGGAAATAAGAATTTGGCTTCTGTCTTCTGAAAATGTGACTTTTCCATTTTTGAGACCATTGCTCACTGTGGGTACACATAACAGGGATTTGATCTTAGTTACGGCTTCTGGTTGCTATTGTAATTACAATATTATAAATAATAACTTAATATTTAGTGTGCTTTAAAATAATGGATTCATTTGGCCATGTTTATCTGAAGTCTGTGTGGACGGCTGATGGCTGCAATTTGCAGAGAGCTTTTCAAAGGTGAGTATTGGCTCTAAACGTATGGATCCCTTTGTCAGCTCAGCTCTAACAGCTGCAACTTCAGAACAGTGGAAATAACAGCTGCAGGATCCCTGTGCTATTCCAATCAGCATTGCCAAGAACAGCAAAAAAGACAGAGAAAAATCGAATAAAGTATAAACCTGTCAAATGAATAAACCATAGTATAGAGTCAAGTTCCTGTCATTTATGTCATATTTATGTTCTTGTTAAATTATTCTAGAGAAGGATTTGTAAAAGTCTAGAAGGAGGAACACTGACCACTTATTTCTCTAGGTCATTTACATATTTATCTATTAGCATTCAGCTGAAAAGCTTTCCTATTTCATTCATATTAAATCCTACAGAAATGTTTCAGCCCACTGCAGAAGTCCAGGGGTATCACCACTAAATGTCTGATAAGATCTTCAGCCAAGGCACTAGTAAAGTGGAGCTGTAATGTCTTCATACTGACAGAAGATCAGGCCCAGGTAAGTCAGATCTCTACTGTGATTCCACATGATTTAGCTCTTACAGGAGGACAGAATCACACTTTTCCCAAGGCCATCACTAGTATTACATCATAGCTGCAGGTCCCTCCTACCCCAAGAAGTTAATACTGGCAGAGCCTGCACATTCTTACGTGTTGGACAATGAGTGTGAATCTGAAAATCATGGGTGCTGCCCAGTGATCTATTCAGCATTGCTTTTGCAACAGAACTGAGGGACTGAGATTTAAGTCTCTGTGGCAAAGGTCGCAGCAGAAAGGAGACCCACAGTGCACTGCACCCCATCCGAAAATCAATCAAGTGTAAGGCTTCATAAACTGCAACCAAAACCGTGGGCATCTGGCTCTCTGATGCAAGGCAGATGAATTTCCTCGGGGCAACACACTAACATTCATTTTCCTGTCTCTCGCAGCATTTGAAATGCAGGCAGCAGCACAGCGAGGCTACACTCCAGGACCAGGCTTTTAAACAAGCTCCAGGACAGACATTCAAGTGTTCATCATCCAAAATCTGAGTTGATATTACAAAGTTCAGATCTGTTTGAGCACTGAAGGCACTGCATTATGTAGGTGAAAATGACACAACGATATGGAGAACATTAAAGGACTGGTCTCAAGTGCTGGAAGTGGTGTGCTAAAATATTTACCCCTTGTATTACTTGTCTGTTCACATATCTTCAGGCTCAGAGGAAGACATAACGGATTCAAAGAATACATCAAAGGAACAAGAGCTGCAAGAATATCCCATACATCCCCCTGGTAGATACCCTTTACTAACAGAACTATGTATGATTCTGAACTGTAGAACAAATGAGGCATATGAAGTTAAAAGAGAAAAAAGAAAAGGGCAAAGAGATAGAGATCACAATTTTTCTGCACCAAAGTCTGCAGAAATTTTGCTAGAAGGAAGAGTCTCTAGGATGGTAGAACAGCTGCACACTTTTTTTCCAACCAGTCATCAGGATTAGTATTTACTAACTTGAGAGGAAACAGTCTACGCTGCTTTTGGTTCTACCATGATATACTCCAACATAAATCAACTGTCACCAAACTTAACTCGGAGTGGGGAGTGTGGAGCACCACTGCTCAACCACATAAGAAAACCCAGGCACAGTTGAGGCAAAGTCCATTTTACACAAATGCCTCACATAAGACACAAAAACTAGAAAAAAAACCCAACCCAGAATGATCACAAAACTTGTCTTGTCACTGGGATGACATTTGCTCCCAAGCAGCCTTTACGATGGCACCAGTAACTTACTTTGCCCTAAGGTGAGAAGGAAACATCTAATTAAACAGTCTTAAAAAGGTAGTTGTCAGGACTTAAACTGTGCTTTACACTGGGCAGATGAGATTGCTCTTTGCAGGAACTTGAACAAGACTGGACTAGACAGAGGTCCTAAAAAACATCAGAAGGGGAAGATATCAAAAGAGAAACAACAGGAAAATTGCTCAGTTAAACTGTCTACTTTTTTTCCCCTCAGCAAACATCTTGTTTAGCCTCTTCTCCCCATTCCCATTCTGATTCAGAGCTTGCTGAAGCTCAGCTGCCATTAGGCTATGCATCCTGCACACTTGCTTTCTTGAGTTGTGTCACCTGAAAGAGGTTGTTTTGGGGGTTGTAAGCAATGAGCTGGACATCACAACCTATGTGATAACTAGGGAAAACAGAGGGGAGTTTTCTGTGAGTGTCAGCAGTCATTTTTCTCCTGCCTCTTCTGAAACCTCCACAGATACCAAAGCAATGCCCACAGCCAGCAGAAATCCCCTGCATAAACCCGGGATTACTAAGGACTCTTGCAACACAACCATTACAACTGTGCCTCCCCCTATGAAAGACAAATCAGATCCTTCAAGATCCAAGCCAAGATAGCCACAAACCCCGAAGTAGTATCTAAGGCTACCATAAAAGTTTATGGGTCACACCCACACAAGCCATAGTTCTGATCTCTATCCAGATGGGCTTCAGTTATTTAACCTCCTAGTTATCTCCAGATCAGAAGCAAAGGGCTGAGGCACTGAACGGTGTTTAAACTCCCACTTTGAGCTGGTGGGTTAAATCACAACACAACACTGCCTTGTAGTTTTAACTTGAGGGAAGGATATCAAGCCTTAGAAATCTGTTGTCTCACAGCTCCTGTACATAAATCAGCTGGTTTTAAATTTAAGTAGAGTTTCAGGCATAGAAAAATTAAAAATAGCAAGAATATTAAAAAATATCATGAGTTTATTCTAGATGCTGTTAAAGGGAAATAGAATGGCTTAAAGAAGAGGGAGAACTCTTAGAAGACCCGAAGCATCAACTATCCCCCCAATGAGGTCTAGCTTGATTAAATTTTTCTTCTACTGCTTAGGTTGGTGGCATGAGCATTTCAGCACAGATGTCAAACTCTTGTGATAGCTTGGCTACCAACTGCAGCAAGCTGGGACAGATCAGTTGCAACTGTTCTGCTTCTTTACATTCTCTCCTAAGACATCTGTTATTGGCTACTAGGTTAGATGGGCCTTACAACTAAGCCAGTATGGGGAAAATCTTGTGAGCCCCCATCCCATGGTCACCCTGCACCAGCCAAGCAGCCCCACTCTGGCCAACACAAGTCAGTCTTGTTTGTATTTCCTCTTCTGCTCATCACTTTTATCTCCTGCCTACCTATGCAAGTCTACTCCATTGCCAGGCCACGAGCAGGGCAGCTGCTCTGCGTGTTACAGAACACACCCTGGCACTGCTGGAGCAGTGAGTAATGTAGTGCTGACTGGGTTTCCTGAAGAAATTCCTCATGTATTTCCTGTAAAGGAGGCTGATGTTACCTGTTGGCTCTAAACTAGCAAAGCTTGTCCACTGGACCAGCTGTGACGCTCATCAAGTCTTATAAAGTCCAAGGTGCTGTTATTTGAGGAATAAAGTTATATAGCAAATGGCTTATAAAGTTAATCAGGAAGCACTAAGGTGGCATTTATGTGGCTGTCATGTGGACTTACCAGAAAGGTCACTGTCACTGAGCAATTAGCTAATGGAGCATTTCTAGTTACTGAAGATTGTCAGAACTCAGCAGTCAGGCCTATTCAGAATACTTGAGAACAAAGATTATCTAGAGCCTACAGAGAAATCCGAAAGTGGATTTAGTAAAGCACTTCCTGTGACAAAGAGCAGGGAGATTTATTTCTGAGTTAAGCATTTTTTAAAAATCATCTGGCATTTCCATTTTTACATAGTAGTACTCCTGGGATGAAGAAATCCTCTGGGTGACACACCTGGATCTGCCTCCCACTGATTACAACTAGAGTCACATTTTCCCAGATTTCACAACCAAGATTTTGCATTTCCAGGGGTTTGGATCATACCAACATGGCCCCCTCGTCTGAACAGCTCTCATTACTGATAGGAAATTCTTCATCCTGTTCTAAGGACAATTGCTTCTTTCTTTCAATCTTCTCAGCAAACTGTAACTCAACAAAAATCAGTTGACATTATTCAAAGATGATCCTTGAAAATGCCTTAATTAGCATTAAGAAGTTAAGCAGTGTGGTGTGTTAATTATAAAGAGATGACTCTTTCAAGAAAAGGTTTTCAAAGAAACAGTCATCTGATGTCCCTACATCTTTAAATATATTCTCCCAAGATCAGAGAACCCAATTCTGCTTCCAGCTCTGCCGTTAATTTTCTGTACATCTTACAACAAACCAACACTTTACACTAAGTTCCCATGTCTCCCATCTCCGCAGCCACAAGACTCTTGACTAACAAACCCCCACAGTTCTTACTGCTGGATTTGCAAGGACAACCTCAGTCCTTAAATTCCAACTGAATTCTGGCAACAGAGGTTCTGATTCTCAGATGAGCAGACCCCTTCAAGAGAAGCCAACAGAAGGATGCTCCTGAAACCCTGGGGTACCATGATGTGATTTTTGGAAGGACACAGACTGTCAGGAGTCAGGCTACACCACTGGCCAGACGACTCTCAACTTGCTTTGGTTTTTGACAGGGAAAACAAGAGAAGGGAGACGGGGCAACCAAACCAAAGGTGAAAGCTCATCTCCCCCAAACGGTGCGGGCTGGCGAGGGGCTGGTTACCCCTCCGGATGAGGGGGCGCCCGGCGGGGCCTGCCCCGCTCCGCTCCAGTCCGGCCATCCGAACAAGCCCGGACAGACTGGATGGCGCCAGCAAACCTGCAATAACCTGTTTGTTGCCACGGTGCCCATCCCATCACCTATCTCCGTTCACACTCCTCCTTATTGCTCACCTGATAACGCCAGGCCTGACGGTAACAGCCGGGCTGTGCCGCGGAGCGGCAGCGGGCGGATAAGGAATAGCTGCTCCTTCTCTCAACACAAACGTGTCAAAAGTTTGTTCATGGTTTTATGAGGCACGGAGCAAAGCAGCTGCTTTCACTAAGACTCGAGGTGTTAACTGCTGAGGTATTGTGAGGTGGCTCCTGCCAGCCCACTGTGTCTCTCTGGACAGGTCAACACGCAGGGTTCTGTGCTGGGCTGAAACAGGTGGTAGGAAGGAAACGATTTCGTGGTGGAAGGTGGGACAGAAGTCGGGGTTTCTTAAAGATTTAAAGGGCTGGAAAAAACCTGCTTTTGGTTCAAGCTTCAAACAGAACATAGACACCTGGGAAGCAAAGGCTTTCCCTGCCAGCTCTGCAGCTCACTACCTCTGCCCAGCACTGCAGGCCTGTATCAAAACCTCTGAGAGGCATTCAGCTGACTCCAGCCCTACAGCAGCTCCTTCCCAGCTGTCAAACGGTGAGACTGGATTCTGTGATGCAAGTCCTGTAACGATCACATGGAGATTTCTGACTCGGTTTGTATATAGGCCACAGAACAGCTGTCAAGCAGTGAAACGGCCCCGGTGCAGGAGCCAGGCATTCATCAGAGGAGAAAGCTGTGATTCTGAGCAGGGGCTCAGAGTATCAGGGCAGATACTTAATGGCATCTGAGCATGTGCACACAGAAGGATATTTCCCATGTGTACTGGACACTTAGCCCTGTCACCTGGGGAAGGCAGGTGTTGCAAACTCCATTAAGAAAAGCCAGAAGGAGGATTTTCACCTCATTTTGACTGAACATAAAGCTTAGTCAAAGGAAGAGGCTAATCCTTGGTCTCTGCCAAGCCTGGCCACAGAACTGAAGGGACAGGCAATGGTTTTGACAGCAGTGGCCAGGCCCTGGGCTAAGATCTGAGAGGCACCTCACCAAGACTACCAAACACATCAGTCAGTAGAACATTATAAATGGAGGAACCACGTTGGCTAATGCAGGTTTCCAGCTGTGCAAACAAACTCCTAAAGCCTGTACTACAAATCTCAAAGCAGTCGGGGAAATAGAGCAGAGAACTATGGCCCCAGCAATTTATCAGGCCACTTGGCTTCGCTGAGACATGAAGGCACATGGAGTCACTACTCAATGCATCATGCCCTGCTGCTGCTGGACTTAGCCCTGGCACAGGACAGTACACAGATCAGCATCTCAATGTCTGCATAGAAGGGCTCTGGGTATCTTGTTTTCCTCCCTCTAATTTAAAGAAGTTATGTATCACAGAAGCTACTGTAGCTCTTAAATCACAGCCTGCTGGTGGATTTGAGATTACTTTTTGCTAGTTCCCACAGCTATATATTTTTTCATGCAGGATAAACAGGTTACAGAAACTTGGGACTGTGATAAGTGGTGAAGAAACAGATCGTGTGGAAGGAGAGGACTACAGCTGAAGAAAAGAAGAAAAGTTGGCATTTTGGGGCATTCCAAGGGTAGCAGATCATCTGGAAAAGATGGTGCAAAGGGAGACTCTGGAAAGGGTGTGAGAGAAGGAGGGGCAAGGGGAGAAAAGGGTAACAAAAACAAAAGAAGAGGAGTAGCACCAGAACTACCTTGTAATGGAAGCATGTAACACCCTAAGACAGGTGCCTCAAACCTCAAACAAGCACCAACTCTGTGAGCCTATGAAAAGTCTGCCCTTGCTCTGTCGTAAAAGAGCCCAGTTCTGGCCCAAAGCTGGAAAATGCCACCTCAGGGCAATAAATCTCCCATTGATAGGGTCTGGCAAACACAAGCTTCAAGAAAGGTTGAAGTCAGCTCTGAAGTATATAATGACTCACTTAGGACTGAGGGAATTAGAAGGAAAGGTGACACTCAATATAACAGCAGCATTAATAAGTAATCGTTGCCTGCAAACGTCTGGGCAGTTATAAAACATTGGCAGGACAAACCTTAATCTTACAAGCCTGGCTCAGCTACGCAGAGCAAAATGTTCTTTATCAAGTAACCCTGGGGAAAGTCCTCCAAAGGATCCATGGATGATCGCAGGTATCTGCTCCACCTCAGCCCACACCTCCATAAAATCCTGTCATGCAGTGAAGTCAGGAGCTTCCCGGGGTCCCCCTCTCAGGCTTGCTGAAGATGCTTGTCAGTTCTCCCCCCCCTCTCAGGTTGAGTCCCATAAGGGAAAATTATTCCTGGCCAACTTCTGCGTTTTGCACTGTATGTTAAACAAACCAAGGTGCTGGTAAGTAACACACAGCATGGGTGTAATCTGAGAAACGAGGGGGTTTTTTTGGTCATTAGAAATGCAGCTAAAACAAATAATAAATACGGTGCAGTGACATTTATGGTGAAAGCCGCCAGAGCTTCGGAGATTTCCCCGCCTGGTGCCGTAAAGGCCTACCCAGCACCAAAGGCATTTAAAGCTAAATTAAAATCCTCATTAGCTGCTCTTGAGTGTATTTGCATTGATGAGGTCCCTGGTGGATGTGGTTTTATGGGCACGGAGGTAAACCTGTGTGGCATAACTACAGAGAGAGCTTTCAGCTGCACTGATGTAACCTGCATGGGATATGCCAGTGACTGAGATATTCCATCATGCACCAACCTAGTCTGACTGCTCCCTGCCACAAAACAAAAACAAAAAAACCCACAGGCAATTGTCACTCCACTGTATCTGATGCAGAGAGGAAGACACGGGGTTAAATAGAGGCGAGGATGTTTATCCTTATACCCCGATAAACACAGACTTCAGAGCTACTGTTTGTGCTTGCGGTGAAAAGACAACCAGTACATTTTGTCCAGCCCTACGAGGATGGGGACACTACCTGTTTGTACAAAGAACAGCTGACCATAATTGCCCCTTCAAGGGTCTCTCACACCACATGTTGTCTAGCAGAAGCTGTAATATTCATTTAGCTTTGTTCCATGCTATCGAGGGACAGTGATAGGTGATATGTAAAAACCTTAGAAGATAGACTGGCACATTAAAGACACCCAGCCAGCCATGAGCTGTGATTAAACAGAAGTTCAAGAACTCCCGAAGCACCTTTCCAAGAAAAAGAAGTGCAAGTGTGAGCTGGGATGAAAGGAGAGATGCACTGTGAGAAGTATTGCAGAATCTGGAAGACAAGCCCTTTGGGGACCTCTAGATGTGTGGTTTGATACAAAACCCTGAGACAGCTGTTTAACTGTGGGTGTCTAATTTCATATTAGAAAAGCACGGTATCTTGCACATATATCTCCCTTCCCATGATGAAATAACCCTCTGAACATCCTGGCCAGGTACTGGAGATGAAACTCCCTGCAGGGGGAATATCCACTTGATGTTATCCCATTTTGCTCAGCAAAGAGGCTGAGTCAAACCCCCTATCAGGCACTGTAGCGCCTCAGTGAGAGAAAGCTGATGACTAACTACCAGTCAGAATAATTGCATGCTACTCATTCATGATGATTCCCTGACTCCTTGGGATACAGAACTCTCTGCTTTCTCCCTAAATAGTTTTTTGTAACAAATGTCTGTTCCCATGTTCTCCAACATGGCCAGATTTCTGCAGGGGGTGAGCACCGTGTGTGTTTTACATACACGCTGCTTCGTGCTGCCGTAAGTGGGTTGGAGCTTGCAAAATGGGTTCCATAAATCATTAATTAATGATAATACAAATATGAATAATGTAGGAGACAGAAGGGCAAGAGTCACTGCTCCATCTTCAACACCATCTTGGATGCTTGGATAAGCAATGTGCCCACAACAGCCTTCCCTGCCAAGAGCACCATTACACACAGAAATGCTGAAGAATCACAAAAAGGTTGCAGTGTGTACCCTGGGAAATTAAAGGACTTTATCAATAGCATCCTAATGCAGAAGACTTCAAACTTTTCAGTCTTCTGTCCAGTACAGCCAAACCCAGGTATTCAGAGTTCCCAATTCCTGTTCCCTCAATGGAGGTTCCTTCTGGTCTGTGGAATGATGGGGCAGTGCTGCAACCCACTGTTAGAAACTGAACTGCAGCTTGGGAGCCACTCGCAAGCTCACAAAGGGAGTCTCCAGCCTTATCTCGATTAACTGTGAATTTATCTCTCCTCCCAGATACGATGTTGAGAGAGAAGGTGAGCTGGAGGGGTCATTCCTGCTGTACAAGGATCAACTGCCATAAACAGCCCAGAGTGTGACTGTGTTTCACTTGTGCCCTTTTAATTGCCCCCGTTAAAGCACACATTAAACACGCAATCCCTGTGACCAAAGGTAAGAGGGAGTTTGGGTGTAAGCAAGCAATCACGCGATAAGACAACAGCATTTCAAAACACCATAAATTAATTCCCTAGGCTAATTTCCCTAAGAGCAATGGAGATAATAAATCTCAATGTTGGCGTTAAGGGTGACTGAAGAATCTGCTTCATGTGCCTGCCAACGGGCTACCGGAGCAATGGCACGGAACTGAAGCTTGCTGGCTTCTGCCAGGGAAGAAAACAGCAGGCCTGTAAAAACGTGCTGCAGCCTGTGCTGCTGGGGCAGGTTACTTTTACCAGGGAGAGAGAGGGCAGAGGGGGAAAACAGGAACAGGAAGGTTCTGTCAAATGAAACCAAGCTGGGATGTTACACAAGGCAGACTGCAAGAAATGCCCAGAGAAAATCATTCTTGAAGGCACAAAACATAAATCTAAATTATGGTAGATTAATGGTCGAGAGGAACAGGTCAGAAGGGGAATTTAAGGACACATACTGTCTTTGGTCATTGTCTGGAACTTCCCTTGAAGTTTAACAGGAGACCCTTCACACATAACAGTTACAAGAGCTCCATAGTGGCCATTCACCCTTGCACAGGCCCACGTGTCCACATTGACACAGTCACTACCTCTTCTTCGTAAGTGTAAAATACCTCCCAAGTCTCCCATTTTCACTCCTACCCTTCCAATATATATCTGCTCAGACAGAAAGACAAGACAGAGTAGGAGTGGACATCATAACTTGGAACGTTGTCTTACTGCTTCTTTTAAGTTTACACTCAATCCATCTTTATTCTGCCACATGGGTTCAACAAAACTCCAAGGAGCTTGCACAATAAATGCAATGGGAGTGCTACATAAGCTACCAGCAAGAAAAAAATCCATATCCAGCAAGTTAAAGGCTAACTCTAATCTCCCTTACAACAGCTGAAGTGAAAATGAACGTCGTTACCAAAAGCCAATAGCAGGATCAGATAGCCCGTCTGCCTCTCCTCCTGCCTCACAGCAGTTACTGGTACAAAGAAGCAGTGAGCAGATGCAAAGTGTCTCCTGTTATCCCAGCTCCATCTTGGCTCTACCTGCCTTTGCTCAGACCAGTCTGTCTGACCAGTGGGCTGTACCAGTTCCTGATCATCAGCACTGCTCCCGAATTCCTTCCAGAGGGTGCCTGGGGCAGGGGCATGAAAGGAAAACACAACCTGGGGACCCAAGAGAAAGGCTGTTACCACAGCAGGGTCTCCAAAAGCCTGAAGACTGGTCCAGATGAGCAGACAAGATACTCTAATTACTATGGCTCCAGAAATCATGGAATCAAAGAATGATGGGGGTTGGAAGGGACCTCTGGAGATCACGGAGTGCAACCCCCTGCCAGAGCAGGGGCACCCAGGGCAGCCCCCACAGGAACAGATCCAGGAGGGTCTTAAAAGTCTCCAGAGCAGGAGACTCCACAGCCTCTCTGGGCAGCCTGTGCCAGGCTCTGCCACCCTCACAGTGAAGAAGCTCCTCCTCATGTTGAAGTGGAACCTTCTAAGATCCAGTTTATATCAGCTGGGAAGTGACAAGCCATCCCCACGTGCCACTGCACCTACATACACAAGTGGAGCTCTGCTGCTTCCAGACCACATCAGCAATGACTTTTCATTTTAAAATTCTGGGTTTTTTAACTTAATTATATCATTAAGAGCTAAACAACCCTGCATTTCTGGCATGCATTTGGAGGCTCATCTGTGTATTAAGTGAATAAAGGAACTCAAAAGGAAAACCAATATATATTCCATTTATATATACCTATAGAAAACATACACACATTTAGGGGTATACATTTCCCTAACAGTACTGAAAAAATATATATTTATTAGATATACTAGGGTATGTGTATATCATAATGCACTGAAGATTTTTAAAATAATTTAGAAAATTGGCTAATTTCCTTATAATTTAGCTTACATGGTACAACATAATATATTTTAAATGCCATGGAAATTGGCCAGTTTTCCAATATTTAAATATCTGTGATATATCATTACAAACATTTTACAAAAGAACCATATGGCAAATTCTGTATTCTTTCCAGATGAGTGATACCCAGACCCTCTGATATATGACTGACCTCCAGAGAGTCCTGCATTTTCAGTATTTGGAATGCTTTGCTTCTGGTTTGGAGTCCGTCATTGAAACTTTGTCAATTAGAATGAAATGTTGGGTCTCTAAAATTAAAAAGCCTTAGGAGTGACAAGTGAGTAGTTCAGCAAGGGGACTGAGGCAGGCCATTCATTCAGGGCCATCTGAAATACAGAATTCATTACTTTCATCCCAGGCACATGACTCTTTTCCCCTCTCCAACAACAGTTCTGGAAGCATTGTGCCAATTCCATGCCTGTTCAGCAGGGACACAGGACCCTCAGAACACTCAGCTCCTCTACACTTCACACAAACGAGCATCAGGGGAAGAAAAGGGAGCTGGTTCTGTTGCATCTCGTGGAGAGGCTACAGCACAACCCACGTGCAGCACTAATCCAACAGTACCTGTGAACAGTGCCTCAGCTGCCTGTTCCTCCAGCAGGCTGGTGTCCCAGGAGAAACAGCTACTAGAAGCATGAAGGCAGCCAGAGGGTCAGAACAACTGGACAAAGTGTGTTTCAAAAAAACCTACTGTGCCATAGGTAGGGTCAAGCAGAAATTTACCACCCTGAATTGCTGCATTTTCTTGCAGAGAGCTGCAAAAATAACACAAATGTCAGAAAAGTTACCCAACACCTTTAACTGGGTGGTGGGAAATCCCAAACTGAAAGCCTGGAGATTTTACATAAAGCTTTAAAAGTCACATTCCAACAGAGAAAGAGATTCCTTTCTGAAGGAAGGAGATGCCTCTTAGAAAAAGGTTCATTTCAAATGAAATTAATTTTCCTGTGAGGGTGATTTTGATAGAATTTGGGTTGGTTTTATTTCAACCTGGCTGGGACTTCCAGTAGGCTAACGGCAGGCACTGCAATCGCAGTCTGAAATATTTAAGTAATAATAGTAACTTGAGAACATAAAAAGAAAAGAATATAGGCTTTGTTTCTCCATTCCTGCTTCCACCTCTTTGCCATCAACCCCTCAGGAATTCCCTCCATCTCTCTAAAGAAAAGGAGCAGATGTGTAGAAAAGAGAGTGGAGAAGATGCTCTTCCTAAGAGCTCTACCTACCGAGACAGACATGCAGCCCAGAGCTGCCAGCTGCACAGACTGCTCTTGTCTTTGTGCAGCCTCTTTTTGAAGAGCTTTGGAATCCTTTAACTTTGATAAAGAGCTGAATCCAGGACTACCCAACACAGACAGGAGTGACATTGGTCCAGTGTGGAGGATGAGCCAGAAGGCAGGTATGAGAGAGGTTAACAATTGAAATATATCGAAGAACTAAGATAGGAACAAAAGATGGTCTGGAAAATGAATTCTATGTCATTCTGGAATTTCCACGAAGACCAAGATGCCAATTAGCACGGGAGGAGCCATATGCTTGGCCTCAGCAGTTTTCTCCTTATCACAGGAAGGAAGAACGTATTTGAAGATGTAAGACAATGTCAGACAATAGACAGGCAATTCCATAACTGGAAACTCACCAAGGTCAGAGGGAGGGCAAAAGTGCAATAAATGTTAATTATATCCACGTGCAGGATGAACAATAGATAGCTGCCAATCTCCTCACATAAACACTCAACATTTTCCCTGCTACAGACAGAACCAGGAATCCAATTATAACATTTCAGTTCACAGGGTTTGCATTTCATGTCTCCCTTTTGTTTATAATGTTTAGTGATCATAATGGCAACCAAAATGAAACTGTTGCCTAACAGGGGTAGAGTTCCAAAAGAGGTTCAGATTTGGGATGAATTTGACCTTCTTCACATTACTAATGTTTTGCCTATAAGACCTCCTAGCACCACAACTGCCCAAATACTTTCCAACAGGAGCCTCAATTTGTGCATAAGAAAGGTCAGTTGAGAAGTTTAACCCCATTTCAGGATGGATTTTAGTGCATTTAAAAAGGAAAAGGAAAAGCAGTTGCCAGTCCCTGGGCTGCCAGCTCGGACTGACCAGACACACGCCGAGAGCCAGGGAGAAGACCCAGCAGCAGCAGAGAATGCCATCAGCAATCCCAGAGGAAGATAACGAGCTTCCAACTCAGTCCTGCACATGCAATAGGTTCACATTAGCACACAGTCAATACCCCTCTAACCATCAAAATAAAGAATTAGTAACCCCTAATGACTTAAATAAAATTATGCTGATGCAAAGAGATGAGACCATGACACAAAGTTGGAAGAATCTCAGTTCCTGGGAGCCCTCCAGACCCTGTGAAGATTTTTCTCTTCTAATAATCATAGTGTGTGATTATTAGATTATTAGATCACAGATGAGTGTTTCACATACAGAAGGTAAAACTTACTCTGAGCATCTGCAGCAGTAGTTCAGAAATAATATATAATATACTTTAAAGAGCAGTGTTTTAAGCTGAGCATGGTCACAAGGAAGAGGTTCAAGAACTTTGGGGTGGATGGAGGGATAAAGAAAGAAATCTATTTTTAACCTTTTGACTGTGATAATAGCAACATTTTTTAACAGGTTGCCTGAGCCAAAACACTAAACAATTACATTTTAGCAGGTGTTCTATAACCTTCACCAGCAAACACTATACAGACATAAACAAACCATGAAACAATTTAGAAAACATTCTTCTACCATTACTATCCCCTTCACTATCAGGGCTTTCAGTTCTCAACATGCTAGAATGTCAGACCACAGAGAGGACAAGCTCAGGGGATCTCTCACTTCCAGTGGTACCTGGATTTGTTGTCACTGATTCCATAGCCTTCAGAACCTTCCAGCACTTGTAACCAAATGAATGCACAAGAGCATGTGCCCGAGCAGAAATCTTCCCTGGAAATGCTGTGTTACCAGTCCCTTTGAGACCTGAAATCATTCTGCACTGGTCAGCTTCATTCTGTACTGGTCAGGCTGACACAGGCTGCCCACAGAGGTTGTGGAGTCTCCTTCCCTGGAGGGATTCCAAACCCACCTGGACACTGCGATGTGTTCCTGAGCGACATGCCCTGGTGACCCTGCTCTGGCAGGGGGTTGGACTCAGTGGTCTCTGGAGGTCCCTTTCAACCCCAAACGTTCTATGATTCTGCAACATTCAGCTTCTTTCTGCAATGTTGAACAGTAATTACCTTTATGTGCTATAATGAAAGCAAAAGAGAGTTTTTACCCTCTGCTAAAGCACACAGAGGATTTGGGGTTGCAATAGCAGTGGCTGCTTTTTGGTAATGTTTAGTGATAATTTGTCATCCCAAGTGCATGTGAGTTCCCTGCAGGGAGTGGGAATACCTCTGTGTACAGCTCAAACAGAAACAGGAACCAGACCTGAGGATAGACAATTCACTCAGTCCCATCAAACTCGTTCATCTGTGTGACATAGGCCACTTTTGCTTTAGCAGCCCCTGCTCAGCAGGATCCCAGAAATCAGGCTTTCTGGAAGGTCTGGGGCTGTCTGGTGATCCCAGGATCACTGTGCTGGGACACCAGCCTGGCTGTGCTGGGGGTATCAGCTTCTCTCTCGCCATGGCTGGTAGTGCTGACCTACACCAACAAGGGCTAGCCTGGAGCAGAAAGGGATATCCTCCTGAACCTGCCCAAAACAAACCACTCCCTGGGGGATTTTCTTGGTCAAGTCTCCCAGCAGAATCCTGCTAATCAGGGACTTCATTTTGTGCTATCTGGTAACAATCTACTGTTGATAGGGTTGCAGGGCAGTTTTTTCAGTTTATTCTGGTTCTTTTTTAAGGGATCTGTCAGATACAGGCTTATACATATTGCAATTTTCCTAATCTTTCCAAAAATCATCAGTTTTATTTCCTAAAGTGCCAAAACATCTCAGGCCAGGCTCACCAACTGCTCAAGAAATCAGGCACGTTTCGATGTTGTTGTTCTTTTCCCAGGGAGGTATTTTCACACGGGGGTCACTGAACAAGCGTCGCCATCCCCTCCACCCCTCCGCTCCCCCCACTGCTACCCACTCCACCCCGAACCCTGGGGGATTCTGGGAATCAGACTGTAAATGACACTACCAGCTGAGATGTAATGGGTGTTGGAGCAGCAGCCGTTTCCTGTCTAGCAGGAACCCGAAGGTACAGGAATGTGGGAAGACTCCAGCGAGCCTCCTTAAGCAGCCAGCGCGGGCTGGGAACTGGCGAGGAGATAAGGGATGCCCTTTCCTCCTCCACCCACTCCAGCAGATAAGCATCATGTGCCTCAGACATCTTGTCCACTGATCTGGGCTTTTCGACTGCGTCTCAGTATCTCTGACTCTACCTTCCTTCCTCTGCTCCCAAGCACAGCCCCAGCTCCATGAGCCAGTCCACCCAGTGGGCTGATAACTGGAGGACCGGGCTAGCAGGGTGATGGACAGCCGGACGGACAGCCGGACAGACAGCCGGATGGACAGCCGGCCGCAGGGTGTGGAAGAGCTTTGCAGCCAGGAGACACCTGTCTCTTCCGGGGAAGGGACTCGGATAAGACACTTGGGCTCCGTGGAAAGCAAAGCTCTGTGTTTGAGGAGACAGGTGTGCTCCAACAGACGGAGCCAGAGGCTGTTTGTTCAGGCAACATCCACAAGCCAGGCTCTAAAAGCAATCGATTTACAGTCTGTTTGGAAAGCAGCACAATCAGCTACAAATAAAAAGTTTAAGATTGCCATGAAATTGCAACACCTTGCTCAGCATCCTGCAACAACGTGCCACCGCCCGCTCCCGAGGGTGAGCCGCGCCGGCTGCGAACCGGAGAGGCAAGGACCTGTACGGAGGGGCAGGATGAGTTCCTGTTCCCAGAGCTGTATCCCAGCAGGACAGACCAGCACCCCTGTGACGAGGCTGCTATCTGGTCAGGCAATGCAGAGATGGGGCTAGGAGGCAAAGAGGAAGGTACTAAGTTGAAAGTATTCAAGAGGTGATAGAAAAAAACTGATCATAAATTCCACATCATCTGTCTCTGGAAGGAAGGCACTAAATAACTGACTGCTCTGCAAACCTACAGGATCAGGTCAAGATAAGGACAGTAACGCGGGCTGCGTGTCATTCCAAGCATCCCACCATGCTGAGACAGAAGGCAGCAGCCAGTTAGGCAGTAGGGGAATTTAGGGCCAGCAGAAATGAAAGATAAAGGAGCACAATTCTCAGGAAATGCATCTGGGGAACTTTAAATCCTGTGTACAAAAAGTAACCTTTCCACCTAGTCACCTGCCCCCCAGCTGCCCCGAGTAAAAGCAATTCCAAAGTTAGTTCAGATAAAATAATCCCACATCTATCAGGAGATTCAGAGGAGCAGAAAGCCTGAGCTTTTTACCCTCTTTCAGGTTTTCTTGTTGCTCATCTAAGTGTTTGTCAGGGAGATTGTGCAAGAGAAAGAATTCCGAGTCCCTGGCTTATCGTTGGCCCTGCTGCAGGAGCCAGAAGATAAGAGCAAGCAGGACCAGGCCAATGAGAAGACTCAGCTCTGGCACTGAAGTTTTCCTTTTGATTGAAGAATTTCTTGAAACTAAGGAATGCTGCATTAGTTTGAAAGTTAAAAAATAAACAAAGCAAAACAAAAAACCCACAAACAAAAACAACCAACCAATACCACAAGCCCAAACCAGATTCAGCAACATTACAAGATTTTTCTGTGGAGGAAAATGTTATTTTAATACCATCTTTCCACTTTCTCCCCTGCTATAAGGCTTCCTGGAATTGAAGGAATGGCACTTCAGGTCAGCTACTTTGTTCTCTGAAGTTTCGTTATTACTGAAAAATTCCAGCAATCTTCAAGGCCCTGCTGCCTTCTTCCTAAACTCTGCCTTGCACTTCCCATCCCTTCTCTCAAGCTGAATACTCGGGGTGTTCTGACATGATCCCCCAACCTCCTGAATTTCTCCTCTTCTATGTTTCAACTGGCATAAAATTGGAAGAGCTGAAAGAGGCAGGTCTGGGGAGCTTTCTAATCAGTTTTGTACAGCCAGCTTCAAAGAAAGGGAGTAAAAAGTCAACCCTTATCTGAGAAAGTTTTTCCAATTCCACTGCCCCAAACCATTCAGCGCAGGCCTGTCAATGGAGGTTCACTCACAGCTCCTGCATCTGAAGTGGTACCCACAGAGGTCACCTTCTCTAGACAGGACCTGAGCCCTCCCAGGGCCAACCTGCTCCCAAGATGAATTCAAGAACGTGCTTGCACTTCCACACAGAGGGGTCACTTGCTACTGCCTGCTCCTTTACAGTGGCATCCTGAGAGTCAGGGCTGTCAGCAGCCCGGAGGACAGTGGTGGTTTTGCTGTCTCTGCCTGCCCTCCCCATACACATCCTCACCCCCCCTCTGTCAGTCCCTCTTGTTTGGCTGTGATTGACAGCCTCTTGAATTATGAAAAGGTAGAAAGAGCCTTGGTGAAGCACAGAGGTATTTTTATCGCAGTTTGTGGCCCCCCACTCCCATCATATATATCAGAGTAAGAATGCTTTTACACAAGGTTAAAAAAAAAATAAAATCTATAAAGTCCTCAAAGGAACAGTTTTTATACTCCTCTCAGCAGCCTGTCCTCAGTCGAGCTCCCTTTTCAATGGGCTGCTGGCTCCTTGCTGTCTGCTGATAGGAAGGATTAGCTACAGAAATGGTCAAAACTAGAGGGGAGCAGAGACCTCCAGCCCCCCCAAGCAATTTGTTCTCATTCGGTCATAGCTCCATAAAAGAAGAAACTGCAGGTGCTGCAATATTGCCTTTCACTCTGGCCGTGCCATCCCTCATAAAAGAGTCAAGTGTGCTCAAACATTCTGAAATCTTAAGATAAAGCAAAAAAAAAAAATAAAAAATTCCAGTTATTAATGTGTTGACGCTTTCTCCCTTTCCCACCATTTTTTCTGTCTTGGGGACTGTGTTTTCAAGCTGCTCTTTACACACACAGACAGATATTTTAATCTGTTTTCACACTAAATGCTGAGAGGCAGTTTTCAGACCTGGATGCCAAACATTACAAAGCCAGACTTTGTAATCTGAGTTAGTCATTATTCCTGAAGTGTTGAGCATTCCCCACTCACTGCCTTCCACAGGAATCTTGGGAATCTCAGAAGCCAGGTTACTCTCTTGGAGATGCACAAAAACAAGTTAGGAGGTTGTATTTTAGCTCCCAACATTGCTACATAACCAAACCAACAGAGGAGTTGGGAGGCCTGTTAAAAACAGGCAACAAACAAGATGGTACCAAACACCTCAAGAATTGAAATGGCATCCTAAAAGATTTATCAACCCTATACAATCAACCTCTGCTTATGTTATCCCCTGCTTCTCCTTCGTCCTTCAGACTCCTCTTCCATCTCTCATCAGAAGCAGCCACATTGTAAACTTTATTCCTTAAAGGGAGAGATGAGCTACAAATCCTCCACTCACCTCCCTACCACCTGAAAACCTTGATCCACATCACTTCTGTTTCTTTGTCTTCAAAACAGATGCTGTCGTGAGCTAAGCAACTCCTCAGCTAAGGAAGCAGGTGATTCCATTAACCAAAAGCTAGAAATAAAACTGAATTCAGAGAAATCAAGAGCTATAATCATCAAGTTCATTAAAGGACATCCAGTAACCAGAAGAAAAAATGGCTTCTTTGACACCACACTGCTCAACCTGCCAGTCTGTCTACTCCTGCCCACAGGTGAACAGTGCTGTCTGTCAGCAAACTGCATGGATCCTGAACCCTGTAAACATCCAGAATTCTGAGCTGAGGCTACCTACAAGGAAAACACAAACACCAGACCTGAGGAGTACCCTGGACTCCAGTACAACACAAATATCACCACCAGGACCTCATTCTGATCTCTTGTTTAAGCTGGTGATTATTTGCACTTCCTCCACAGGTATCTGCAATAAACTGGCCTAAAATACAGTGAGGACAGAAACAGAGGAAACCCACCTCCCTTCAGGTGTTGCTGCAGAAAAAAGTCAGTTCAACATCTTCTCTTTACTTGAAGCAAATGCTTCCCTGCCTTTTATCCCCCCCTCAGTCAGCCAGGTGAAGAAAGGCAGCTCCAAGACAAAGCCTCCCAGCCTAAGCAGGAGAGGGTGTTTGCTGCAGAGTTCACACACAGGGATGCAGAACAACTTCTAATGTTCCCTGAGAAGATAGTCCTGGAGAAGAGAAGCTGAACCAGGACCCTCTGCATCCCCACAGACAGGAACATAGTGCAGGTGGGAGCACAGACTCCAGAATCACACTGTCCCCAGAGCAAAGAGGTATCAGCTGCATATAATACATATTTTACTATTTGTGTAACACAGCCTCTGTTTTGGAAGTGCTGTCAGTCTGGACTAGCCTTACCTGGCTGAGAGAGAACTATTTAGAAGCTCAGCAATATTTTCACTCAGTATGGAATGTATTTACTTATCTACATTGGTTTGAGAATGAAGAGAAGATCATTCAGGTGCTGATAGTCCTCTGATGCCTTTCCACAGCTGCTCCACATTGAGCAGGAAAAGAATGTTAATGTAATTTGTCAAACAGAATTATGGGATATTCTTCCTGACACACAAGAAGAAACACAGAAACAGCACCATGAGCAGAGTATTTCTGTCTGAGTGCTCCACTGTAAGGGGAGACTAGTACTAGTGTTCAGATCTGGGTGCCAAACATCACAATCAGAAGGGCAAAGACGAATCCTTCATCATTTTTCCAAGTCCCACATGAAGTCAGAGACACAGAACTGTGACCACACAGAGCAATTCCTGCCTCCCCCAGTGCTGTACATTTTCCAATAGCAGATCCATTTGGAATTGTTTCACCCGTTTGGGATGGTGGTCACCTTTCTAGGGAGAGCCTCCACAGGTTTTGAAGGAGAGCTCTGCGGACAGCCCTGCTGCACAAGCTGTACTCCATCAATCACTCAGAGCTTTATGATGCTTGCTCTGTTACACACCTACTGTTTTTCAAAGCTTGCCCTGAGCAGCATCCAGTGTTGCATTGGCTCTCCCTCTGCACTGCACTTAACACAAGACTTTGTCATGGGACACAAGTATTTTGGGGATAGTGTCCAAAAAGGCACTTATGTGCCTAATACCTGTTGAAGAACTATGAGGCTTAGGAGCTTATAACTTTGAAATTTTCTCTTGGCTGCAGGAGAACAGTTGTATATACAGTGTGCAGTTTAATATTTATTTCCCAGCAGTGTAAAAAGTCATCTTCTCACCCGTTTTAAGTGCATGAGCACAAGTAGGCCAAGGCCTGCCTTCCTGTTTTAGAAGTGAAAGCTCTAGGGCAGACTGCCAGAGGACTTAATATAGTCTCAGATCTAAATTTAACAACAATAACATGGCTCTAGTCTGACCCTACAAAGAAAAGTTTGGAGAGAAAAAAAAAAAAAAGCAGCAATTCTTCACAAATTAAGAAAACAATAAAGGTCTCTTTCAAGTGTCAAGGAATATTCTTAGCCAGCCTGCAACACCTAAATCAAGAGAGAGGTTGTTAAAATGGCATAATACCAGGAAATTCGCCTACAGGGTCTATTTCCTCCTTGGAGACTATGGCCTAGAGTGCTGGAGTCAGTGTGCTTGTGATGGGGGAGGCAGGAGGGAGGAACAGGGATCTGACTAAAAGTGACTCTATAAAAAAAAAGCCAAAGCTGGATATCAACACCACAGTCTCTAGATCTAAGATGATACAACCAGCCTTCCTGGCCTGAGATTCCGAGTCACATCAATAGCCTCTTTAATCCTTTCCCACCCAACATTTCCTGACACCGACTGCAAAAGTCAACAAGTTCCAAGCCGGCGGAGAAAACGAGCGCTCGCACACAATGCGCCCAGGGATAATGCCCTGTATTTATAGCTCACAGGCAGCCCCCTCGGAGGAGTTATTAAAGATCCTGGTGGGAAGAAAACACAGCTAGAATAAAGTTATTCAAGTAAGTTAAAGATACACCTGAACCCTCCCTTCCTCTCCCACCCCTCTCTGAGGTCATAACATCACAATATAGTCTCCTAAGCAAGGACGTTCCTCCGGGACGCTGTGATAGGGAAAGTGTGAACAACAAAAGCCCATTGTTAACGGGGAGCCTTGGTGCCACTTAGACCCTTGTTAAGTTCCCCAGGGGCTGTGGTTTGCGTTATGCAGGCTTAAAAATAAAAGGCACTAGGACAAGGGACAAACAAATAATGAAGTCATTTCCATTTACCTAGAGCAGCAAGGGGGTTGCCAAGCAGGGTAACCGGTTATTGCTGGGTGTTAGCAGCATCTCCACCCTGGGACTCCCACCTCCTCTGCTCCACACTTTCCAGGGCAACGTTTTTCACACTGCAGTGCTGGAAGAGTTCAACCCACAACTGGAACCTGAACACCACTACCACACCTTATCACTCTTCTGTATCTTGAGCCCATTCCTCATCCACACGCCCATGGCACAGAACAGGAACATGCCTTTTGAAAGGGCTGTGAGGCTCTTGATGGCATGGCTCCTTAGGTCAATGAAGACTGTTAAAGGAATAACCTCCACTGCATCCTGCCTACCCTCAGATTACTGTTCCTGAGCTGTGACCACGAGCAGTTACATCATCTAATAACATTCCAGCTTCTGAATCCAAAACTGGCTTGCATGCCAAATTCCAGGTTGCACTGCTGAGCTGCTCCACTTGTTCTTGCCCAGGCAGCTGTAGGAGAAATTTCTATCTCACATAAAGAGGAGCCCTGAAAACTCAAATGGAGTCACCCCGAGTCCAGCCGAAATTAGTGTGTGCTGCTTTGCACATTTGTGCAGGAAGCATTTTGAAGATTAATTCCCCCCCCAATGCCAAGTCCTACTCATTGTATTTCCTTTTGATTACCATTAGCTCGCTCACATTATTAAAACCTCCGCACTCTGATTCAACAGTTGCCCCTTGGTGTCAGTAGACACAACTCATCAGAGTTTTCAAGTTTCAAACTTCTCTTCCTCACAACATTGGTGCCTGGAGTCATGTGGTTACACAAGACTGTCAAATTTCATCAAGAAAAAAATAAAAAGAGTTTCTAATCATCATGGTTTCAGGGGACAGATTGAAGACATAAGACCCAGGAGGAAGAAAAATCAGAAGGCAAATGTAAAAACAACAAATGTGTTTTTAGAAGTTGGGTTGTGTTGTTTTTTTAATCTCATCATTCTTAAGCCAGTCTCCATTTCGGAAGGCCTGATTCATGTTTTCAAAGGCTTGTGGTTTTCCATACTGCAAAGCTGAAATGCCAAAATGTCCCTCTGAACGCTCAGAGGCCTAAACTGGCTGCTGGCTCCAGCTCCAGCTGGGCAGTTCTGCATGGCTGTTCTGCTGGTAGCACCCAGGCTGGTGCCTAGGCTGTGTCCATGCTGCAAGAGGGTACTCTGCAGCACTCCAGACCTGCTGCTTTCCCACCCTTCTGTCTTTAAAACAAAATAAAACCAGTGTTCGCTGCAACCGAATACTTGTGAAGCTTATTTAATATTTTATTTCATTCCAATCACAAACCACTAGAAAATCCCACATGCTCTGCCTGTTTCCATTTGACTTATGATTGCAGATTTTAACATGTGGTTATTTCTCACCGTAATTGATTACTGGTAATCATGAGAAAGCTGCCCACTGTAGTCCTGAAATAAAATCATAGAAAGCAGTTGTACCCAAAGCCAGTCCTCTGGTGTACCCCCTCCTGAAGGCAGCAGTGCTTGAATCTCCAGTTTTCCTGTCACAGCAGCCTGAACTGAACCTCTGCTCTCAGCTCTGGCCCAGCTCTGCAATGTTTGATGATTCAGAGTGATCTTTATTTTTGTTTTCCCTTCCCTCTTTCCATCAGCTTCCCAAACTGTATTTGTTTTCATCTTGGGTGGGCTGAGAAATAGGGGTTTAGGAGGCTTCAGTATGCAAATGCAGTATTTATACATGCTAAGTGCTATTTTGTTTACTCCTGCAGTCCAGGTAGCAGCTGTGTCAGGATGAAGCCTGCACAACAACCCTCAATTCTAGTGGAGGTTTTATAATGTGAGAACACCACACTGTGTAATCACCACCTTCCTAACAAAGACTGAAGCTTGTTTCACATTTACACTAAGGCTCCTTCATACCATTCTGGCAGTAAAAAAAAAGATTTCAAGTGTGTGTAATACTTCAAGTCTCTCTGGTGCTACTTATAACAGGATTTTAGTAGTAAAGCAAAATTGGACTCCAAACTTTTGACAAGTTCACAGTAAGCCTGGTGAGGAGATGCAGAAACAGAAGGCTCTAAATGACCACTCACTGGGAACGGGGCTGCCTTTAGGTAACAAAGGGTTGGCCTCTCTTCACCAGAGTCCCTAAACACAAATCCACAATCACAGACAAAAGCTGCTCTTTTCATAAAGTCATTTCAGTCAAGTTCTTTTGCTTTCTGCCCAGGCCTAGCACTGCTGACACACACAGCAGGCTCTCAAACTCCCAGCTCAGCACCTATCCACATCTCCAAAACTCTTCTGCAAACACAGCTGAAATTGGGAGTGTAGAGGCTTGGAAACCACTGCTGAGCCCCTCTGAACCCTGGGAGAAGGAAAGGTCATTCTCTAGAGACAACTGGCAAAGGCTTGAGAGAGGACTGGATGAGAACGTCTGCACGTTAGCCCCCTTAGCAGCCACACAGGAGAAACACAGGCACAGTCTTGAAGAAGATGCCCTGGTTTCTCTTGATGTAATTCTCATTTCATTTGGGAATAAGTCTCTGCATTTTGAGCCTTCTGCAGTGCTGCAGTCAGTACCATGGCAGCTATAAAGACAGCTCTGGGGTGGTTCAGGATTCACACACAGTCCCGGATACGAGGATCAAATGAGCCACACAATGAAATACATTTGTTAAGGAAATTGGCATCGCTAAAAAAGAAACACTCTGCTGAGAGCCAAGGAACATCTAAGGCTCCTTAACCCAACCAGCTAAACACTCTGCTGCTGCCGAAAAAAAGAAAACAAAAACCACCTCGTGCAATTGAGCCGGGTGAGTTTGAGGTAGAAAGTGAGCATCCTGATAATACATCGGTATCTTTGCCTGCCAGAGCTATTAGCCAAGAGTCTGCTGAGTCTAGACAAAGGTTTGATTTTGAATTGAAAGGAGAATCATTTGCAGTAAATCAATTTAGGTTTTGAAAAACAACCATGAATTTTTAACTATTAACCCAAAAGAGAGACAAGGAGCCTCTGCAGACACATAAGGCTTTTAAGTATTATCCGTTGCCACGCAGGTCACTGAGATTGAAGTGATTTTAAGATCAGAGAGCTTCATTAGGCCAAAACATTTAATGTACCCAAGAGATGAGATTGGTGGAGCTAACAATGTGAAGGGAGTATTTTGTATTCACATCAATTCACATTCACAACATTGGTTCTGCTCCATCTGATACTAACAAGCAGCACCTGACAATAAAGAATCACAAGAGGTGATAAGCACCAAGTACCAGATTGTCCCTGTTCATTGCTTGGCTGCACAGAAGACAGGGATCAAAAACTTTGGTTTTTTATGGAAGTCTCCAAATGGATTCTAGATAGGAAATTATTTCTCATATAAGAACTTCCTCACTAGGTTGGTCTCAAACAGAAGTAAGGTCTGGGACAGGTCTCTTCAACACTTTTACAGATTTATGTTTGAAAAAAAAAAAAAAAGTCAGAAATACAAAACAATGAGGGAAAAGGAGAAATTCTTTACATTGAGGGTGGTGAGAGCCTGGCCCAGGCTGCCCAGAGAGGTGGTCACTGCCCCATCCCTGGCACCATTGCAGGTGAGGTTGTCCAGGGCTCTGAGCAACTTGCTCTAGTTGCAGATGTCCCTGCTCCCTGCAGGGGGTTGGATGAGATGAGCATTAAAGGTCCCTTCAAACCATTCTCTGATTCCATGAAACCATTCCATTGCAGTTGTAGGCTGCAGTGCTCAGCCAGCTGAGGACTAGCAGTTTAAGGTGATGTTACCATGAACAATAGAAAACAAACGATCTGGAGGCTTTAGCAGCTTCTTCTGCTCCCTGAGGTTATCAACACAGATGAAGACACCCTCATTCCAGCTCACCCTGTTCTCTGAACACCTCCAAGGGGCCAGGCAGGTTGAAGCCATAACCTTACATCTTCATGAACACAGACAGCACTCAGGCTGCAGCCAAGTAGACAGTGTGTTGGGAAATGACATATTCTTCCTGCAGAAACTATAGCAGGAACTATGACTCTTCTCAAATACCTTCTTCAGATTTTTCTATGAACAGTAGAGAAAACCAATTTCTACCGTGCACAGCTTTGCATATAAAATAAAGGCAATGCCCTACCTGAGGAGATGTGCAGGAGAAAGACACAGACCCAGAGAAGCACCAACCCCCTGTCTTGGTGTCAGCACACCAAGAAGAGAAACCCTGAGTGCTGTGAGGTCCAGCACACACCACCAGCAGCCTATCTAATCACTGCTGCCAAAAGGGCTCCCTGACTGCTGTCAAAACCACTGCTGGGGTTGGGCACTACAGGCTGCTCTTCTGAGGAAGCTCAATGGGGAAGGGCTCTGTGCTGACCTCACAGGCTGTACACTAGAGCCATGTAAGCTTATAAAATTAGCAAATGCCCCTTTGAACAAGCAGTTGTTTTCTTTCAAGCCCCATGGCAAAATGGGAGGCTGGAGATGAGAGCAGGGCACAGAACAATGGGAAGCTAACAGAGTAATGAAGAAACAGTCTCTTCACCTTCTGCAGCTCTGTGGCATGCAGAGGAGCCTGAAGGCAACTGGTTTGATCTGTTTCCCAGAGGGAGGATATGGTTTGGCTGACTCCTTTGGCGGTGTAGTAACATTCAACTGCTCTCTGCCACATCGGTCAACGGCTCCCAAAATATAAACCATTTGGCACATGGGGAAACTGAGGCACCCCAAGGGGAAGGGACTTCCCTGATGTCACCTGAGTCTGCCGACTGTGCCCACCCAGTCTGTGCTCTGTACAACAGTGCCTTCTAGTGGGTACTACACCGATGCACGGAAAAGGGGGTGGGCAGGAGACTCTCAAACGACAACAATACGGCTATTTAGGTCTAAAGTGCTGTAGGCATGTGTCTTGACTGCAGTCCTCTAGGAACTGTTCTTCACTTGGCCATTTTGCTTTATATATTCTAGTCAGATTATTTGAGACAACAAGGAGTCACTCTGGCCTTGGAGGATCCCTGGTAATCAAGCATCAGGAAGTCTTTGTTTTAGTAGCCACCAGCAGATGAAGCTGCCATGGCACTCCAAAGGTCACAACAGCGCAATGGGACGAGTCTATTTTTTCGGAAGGCACAAGGCAGCTCATTCTGAGCTTTTGTGTTCTCATGACAATGATTGTAATGACGCAGCTGGAGTGGGAAATGGCCCAGCATAAATCCATCCTGGCAACAATACTTGTGTTACAAAAGCTGTAGAAGGAGGCAGGCATGTTTAGCATAAGTCAGAGATAGTCATCTGGTTATTATTCAGAGGCCCCTCGCAGACACTACAGTGAGGAGATGCTGATTGTGTCACCTCGGCCCCATACCGCACATATCCTTTGCAGAACAATGCAGCCAGGAGTCTGCTGGACTGGAGGAACCTCTGGGAGGTGATTCTCAAAACAGGAGCTGACATTCTGCCACATCAGCCATGGCACCAGTGGGGCATGGCGGGCCAGCAGGCACTGAGAGCTGCAGCTCCTCTGCCAGGGAGAGCCTTGGTGGCACTGCCCGAGTCACCTGAGTTACAGTGATCTGCAGCCACGAGCCAGGCAATGAACAGCTC
Source organism: Corythornis vintsioides (assembly GCA_025447755.1). Taxonomy (NCBI): domain Eukaryota; kingdom Metazoa; phylum Chordata; class Aves; order Coraciiformes; family Alcedinidae; genus Corythornis; species Corythornis vintsioides. The sequence continues at coordinate 205,585 of JAOEGS010015338.1, forward strand.
TGAAAACTATGTCTTGAGGTGGCTTAACCAATGAAGAGGGCATATTTCATCCAGAGGGAGCTCTCCTGGACTGCTGCATAACCAGCTCATGTCCACATTTAAGAGGATAGACAGAGCCAGCAAAGCCAAAGCAGCTGGTCAGTGCAGAGCTAGGTGTGAATTTATGGATGACAAGATCTTGCATTGGAAGTCACCTATCCAAATCTCAGTCCAGACCCTGAGAATGCACTGAAAACATCTGTCAGAACATCATATTGGGTTTGTGAGTGAATGTTCACTCAGAGAAAAAAAAAAAAGCAAACCCCAGAATAGCTAATGAGCTGCTCTGCCTGGGAAAGGACCTTGAGCTACAGGAGACTGAGGTTTACAGCTTGTGTCTCCTCAGCACTGGCCTGTTACCCATTTTAGGGGCCAGTTTGCTCCCAAGGAGGCTTTAGCTAATTTGCAAATCTCACCCAGTACTCCTCAGCAAAGGCACTTGGAGCTCTGATCCCTCACCTTGCAGGTGGCCTTCTTGGCTCTGCAGTCTTTCTCTACCTCATATTGCAAAAGTTCTTTCCTAACCCTAGTGCCAAGTTCCTGTTGGTATTTGGAAACAGCTCAGTGACTCTCCTTTTCCATTAAGACTATCCATAGAGATACCAGTATAACTATAGCAGGAAAATGGAAATGCCTCCTGTGCAGAGAAGCAATTGTTGCTGGACTGAATTAAGACAGGCAACAGATGAAAGATTCTTGTCTTCTGACCTGCACTGCAAGCCCAAGGTGCAGTGCTGGTTTACATTAGAGAACACGATCACCATGCACTATGGAAAATGCAGCTGCACAGGAGCAAAGGGGGAGAGCTTTCCTCAGCCCTCACTGGCATTTGGGAAAAAAGAAATTACAATCATTAACCATAATCCTTATCACAGCATTTTTCACATTATCTCCCAAACAACTTTACAAACAAACTAGAACATCCCAAAGAAAAGTGAGGCACGGGAAGGCATAACCTCAGTATAGAGATGACACAAGGTGTGACCCATGTGAGCCCAGCCCCAGAGCAGAGACCTGCAGAGATGTGACTGCACCTGCTGGCCCAAATCACAAGAGGGCACCGGGGGCTCTTCAGCAGCCCTGCTCCAAGCAGGAGATTGGGCAAAACCATTGCCACCCAGGCACAGCTGACTTCTCCATGCCAGTGGAGATCCAACCTACGTGGAAGGTGCAGTGGAAAAGCTAAGCCTCATTCTGGATAATGAAAGTTCCTGGGCTGATGATCACCCCTTACAAATTAAATACACCAAGGAAATTAAACCACAGATTTGCTGATACACATGCAGCATTTGCTGCCATACCAGGATTCTCACCATAGCTCTGCTGGCAAAAGGCTGGAAGCAGACCTGGCTTCAGGCCAAGACCACGTTTCAAGTCAGTCCCTAAAAATCTCATTTATCTCCAATACAGAAATCTGAATGAAAACGATGTTTTCTACAAATAATAAAACCAGCAAACAAAGCCTCACACAAATGTCAATATGCCTCATACATTTGATTTCCCATCCCATACAGTACCAAGTAGACAAGATGCCCACAGAGAGACAACAGCAGCCACCACAGCAAGATGTTCTGACTTGAACCCCTCCAGAACAAGGCAGGTTTCTAGATAATCCCATGATCCTTGCATTGGAGACCCAACACAAGCTGATTTTCAGAAGCAAGAAAGAACTGCCAGCAGGTTTGCAAACCAAACAGCTCCTGTGGAAGACACTGAGATCTTCGGGGTTTTTAGTACTTGCAAAGATCAGTTGCAAACAAGAAGCGAGCGTTCCAAAAACATTCAACTGCGGTGCCATTCACTGCCCTGACAGAGCAAATGCAGCCACTGAGTCTTAGGAGACCATCTCACTGGCTCAGCCTGACAGAATCACTCAGGATTCTTCCTTTCCAAGCACTAATACAGATAGTTTTCAATCCAGCTTATCAGCCTACCAGTGGATGTAGTGTAAGGGGTATGACATTTCAGCACAGATACAGATACACAAAGATACTTCTGCTGCTGCGGTTAATTTTTAATGAGCCTTTTCTGAGATTGCTATCACTGTAGCCACACTGAACAAGGGCTTTCTATTGAGCTGTGAAGTAAAAATAAGAGAAGCTGCATATTTGCCCAACATAAAGGGGGCGAGGGGGGAAGTTTCCACTCCTGCCTAAAGCTTCTAAAAGCCACCGATTTTGAATTTTTTTTTTAGACAACAGGTTGAACTCACAATTGAGAGGGTTTCTCTTAACTTTGGCACTTGTCTACTGCCCTTGGACTAATTCTTCTGGATTTGCATTTCTGCAGAATATTGTCACCTCCTGCTCCTTGGCTGGGTCCACTGTGATACAGAAGAGGTGCTAATCCTCTACTAATTAGCACCTCATTGGGAGGTCAAGAAGAGGTCATGAAAGTGGTCTTGTTTATTTTTCAGAAGAATTCTGTTTTGCTCCTTGTTTTCATTAAGATGTTGAGGTGTTCCAGCTCCAAACACAGCCATGCTTTGCAGAACCAGCTCTCAGCATGGGCACCGCTCAGAGCAGAAGGGATCTCAGAAGAGAGAACAGGGATGAATCTCTTCTGGACACTCCTAACCCTCACCTATCATCTCCCAGCAGGATCCCCTTGCTTTTAGCTCAGTCTGGGGCTGGTCTTTCCCAAGTTCCTGCACACAAATAAACGGTTGTACAACTTTTGTATTGTGTGGACAGAAATACAATCACCTGGCCAACAGGATCGGGATTCATGGCTTCTGTTTGAGAGCAATGATTTACACAGTGAGCTAGAGCTGGGAACCCAAACTGTCTTTAAGATGCTCCTAACAGAGAATCAGGACAATTTAAAGAACAAAAGAAAATTCTATTCACCTTCAAACTAGGCAGCAAATGGAACAGTGGCTCTTTAAAAGCTCCTCTCTGTGTGAGCTGATCATCTCCATTCCCTCCCTCAGCTGCTAACCTATTCTAACCTGGAACCCAACTCTCAGAGCCAGCTCTCCTTGCCAGTCTCCAAATGGTCCATATGCTTTTTCTGTGTTTTGTAGAACACACACCACTCTATCTTGAGGACACTAATTTGCTTTTAATTGTTATCACCATGAATACCATTTCCCTGGCAGCACACACAGGTCTGTCAGTGAAGTCCTTCCCCAGGAACACACACACAGTTAGTGTGCTCTGTACATGGTGTGGACATGGAGCTCTCTGAGGAGCTCATCTACACTGGGGTTCCACCTGCTGCTGCTGCTAGAACATGCATGGAAAGTTAGATAAGTCCTGGGAAAACCAAACCAAACCAAAAACAAAGGCAAAAAAAAAAAAAAAAAAAAAAAGAAAAAAAGGCAAGGTTCTCCTGCCTTTCCAAGATATAACAATATAACCCATCAGATTTCATAAGGATAATTTAGACCCTGAGCAGCATCCAAAGGTGAGCAGCCACTGGCTCTCGGGGTGCAGTGCTGACCCTGCTGGCTGATGGCTGTAGCACCACTGACAGGCAGCCCCTGCTTCCCGGGGCACCCAGGCAGGGCAGCGCGGCAAAGGCCACGGGACCCTCCGCTGCCCTGTGCCTGCAGCTCTGCCCTGCTCAGGCAGCTCTGGCAGGTTACCTGTCACACTGCAAAAGGGCACTTCCCAGAGCATCCAGGGCATCCAGACATCTGGGCTTACCCAGAGAATGCCAGCAGGAGCTAATGTCAGCGGAGACACTGGTTTTCACGCAAAGGCCAGGACACCCTCAAAGGGTCACATCCCTGCTCTGAGTTCTCCAGAAATCCCTCTTTTCTCTAGGAATTGTGAGCACTGGCACGCTCCTCCACCTAAGAGCTGTCACAACCACTCTCTCTCCCACTCCCTCATCCATTCCCAGGCTAAGCCAAAGACACTGAAGAGGGAAGAAGTGCTGGGACTGAAATCAGCACAGGGGTGCCAAGGGAGCCCTCACCGTTGGACTCCACTGGTACTGAGTGCTCTCTATTAAGATCAATGAGCCCTTGTGCTGGGCCCAGTACAGGAATTATTAGCTAACAGGCACGTTAACTATTCCTGCAGTGTCTGTAATGACACAGCATCCGTGGTCACTAGTTTCCATCAGGAAAAAATAAAGCACGGGTAGTATTTCACACATTTTCATAGCCAGTTTCCTCGCTATCTATTTGCAAAAATGATTTTTAAATATACAATATATAAAACACATACATAAATTTTTTACAGATTTGGCCAGTTTTCAATTTTTCAGTATATATGGAATGATCCAAATATGTTTTCAATATATTTCAACACATACAGTTGTCATATACAGACCTGTATATTTTACTTATTAGTAAAACTGGCCAAGTATGTGCTATTTTTCAATATATTTGCTCTATCGCCTCATATATTTTAGATACATGATTGTACAGCACATTTTAGGAAAGATATTACAAATGAAAAGAGATCATTTTTCTCTTACAGAAAGGATGTGGTTTGCTAAATCATTTGGGAGACAGAAGAGAACCTGAACTGGACCCCTGAGTCACCTGGAGTGGACTTGGGTACGATGCCTGAGAGAAGAACCAGCTCAGAGATTTCTCTAGTGCCCAGAATGCCCTTTAATGGGCTGCTTGACAGCCACAGTGTCTGGAAGGGCTTTTAGATGCAAGAGCAAGGAGAACAATAACCTGGTGTATTTATCTAGAATGCATTTTGGGTTCAAGAAGCAGAGGAAGATGTACATTAGAGATTATATCATCCATTCTCTTTAAAATGACTAAGCTGGCATCACACCGTGACTGATCCCATAAGAACATCTGGTGCCAGCATTGCCCAGGGACTTCACATGGCCTGCAGGCCTCATATTTACTGAAGAGAGAGAACAGCAGTGCCTTGCCTACTAGCAGAACAGACCTGTATGGAATAAGGTTGACAACAGTTGCAAAGAAAAAGGCCCCCAGACCTTCCAGAGCTCTCTGGTCATCAAAGAGCCCTCAACACAAAAGTTGGGAGAAATGAAGAGCTGCCCCAGACTGTCAGCAGATTGTTCAGGTTTCCAAAGGATGGGCAGACAGGTCAGTAGCTTTAATCAGATCAGTGAACCAGACACAGCCAGCCTCAGTGTTCTCAAGACTTGCACTGCCAGCACAGGCAAAGAACAGCACAGGACAAGACTCATCAGCCAGGACACTTCTCATAAGCACCGCCAGCTTCACATGTCAGTAAAACTACATCCTAAGTCCTCTTGTTAAATTCCAAGGACTCAGCTACAGCTTTTCTGTAAGACTTGCACAGGAGATGGAAAATCAGATGTGTCAACATCTGTAGATCTGAGATGAGTGTGGTTGCCCTGTCCTGCACTGGATGAAGGGTGCCTGCAGCACAGGGTTTCCAGGTGGCCTGCAGCCAGAATGCTGGACACCAAGCAAGCCTGAAATCACCAACAGAAGGAGGGGGGAACAGATGAGAACTAAAACCAAAACCAAACAAAGCAAAACCACCCATGCCGAACCCAAGAAACAATCAAAATGCCAACATAAATAAACTGAACAACACCACCAACAAAACCAAGACCTCTGCATGCCTGTTAATCCTTGTGTCATCCCAAGAGCATCCCAGGAGCACAGTGAGAATTGAGTTCTGGGAGGCTCTGCTTCCTCCTTTCTCTTCAAGTCCAAGATTTCTGCCTTGCAGTGGAAAAGCTGCCACCCCAGCAGCTTTGCTCGGGTGCTGCTGCTTCTCCCTGGCTCCTTGTTTGGGAGTGGATGCTGACATCTTTAGAGGGCACTTGGTGCTGCTGGCCACACTGCATGGCTAGCGAAAGCTTCCCATGTTTCCTCTTGTCTCCTGCACATCTGCAGCTGTTTCAGTCATTTAACTGGATCCTGAAACTGTCCTCTAGATGATGTTTTAATGTGCATTTCGAAAGCAGCTTTTATGGTCAGAACATGGAATAGAACAAGGAGAGGCTTGAACTTTGCCACCAAAGGAACAGAATCATGATCCTGTAAGACATCCCTAGGCATTTATATTTGAAATGAAGCCATCACATCTCTTACAGGAGCCTGTCTGGTACAATTTTCAAATTTTATAGCATGCCCAGATAAAAAAAAAACCAAAACCCAGCATTAAAATAATACAAAAAAGTGTTCTGCTTAGTACTAAATATTTTTCCTTGGTTTATTTTCTTTTACCAGAAACTGAAAAATGATCTATGATTTTCCTTAACAAATCAGGGCAGACATTTGCTGCAAGGCTGAGCACAAAAAATCCAGATGGAAAAATCCTACCTAGAATTCCCAGGCCTCACAGGGAATTCTCTTCAGCTCTTACCTTGAAAAGTCTGATAGCTCCATAGCAAAGGTTTTGCTCTTCCAAATGCTTCTGTTTCAAAAGGGCTCTAAATCACACACACATTCAGGAATGTTTTCACACCCAGCTCCAGACTGTCAGAAAGGACTCGCTGGGGCTGCAAGGGCCACGTCCAGAGCCTCTGCCAAACCATCACCCTGACTGCCACGCTGCACAGGGCTTTGGGATCACGGGGTGAGACTCCTCCTTCCAAAGCTCAGCTGGCTTTCCAAGAGCTCAGCAGCCAAGGTGAAAGTTTCAAAGGTTATCTGGGGGGTTGAAAACCTAAAAAATTCATAACCAAATATAGTAACCCTGTTTTGCTGCACAGTAATGGTGCTGGGCTCTTCTGAAAATCTGATGGGTCTGTTGGCCCTATTTCCCTTACTAATTATCCAAACCCTCACATCTGAGGGAACAGATGAGTTGTGTGTGGCCTCTGTGGGAACTGATGCAATCTCCTGCATTCTACACCACTGCACTGCTGTAAAGTGTGGGCAGAGGGAGAAGAGAGAAGAAAAATAGTAAATAAATTATTTAACTATAATCTGCTATACCTCAGAAAAGTGACATTAAAATTCTCCTCTTCCTTGGGGGGAAAATAAATAAATAAATAAATAAATAAGAAGCATTCTCCAGCTCCCTGAAGCTTCAGAGAGTGTGTATGTAAGGTACAGCAAGACACTCATCTTTCATCTTCAGAAAACCCAACAGATTCTCACATCCAACAGGGACTGAAAGGGTCATCATCACTGCAAGAAACCCTGGCTTGGAGACAAACCCCAAAGGTCTTGGCCACACCAGTTGAGCAGCCTTGGGGCTTCCAGATTGTAATGAACTGAGACTCAAGGCCTCTCTGATGTCTGAAAATAACCCAGGCTGCCTGCCTGCCTCTTCTGGCTCTGCTCCCATCTCCAGCCTCCCTCTAAGGCTGACAAGAGCAGAGCCGCTCTGACTGCCAGCCCCAGAGCAAAGCAGTGACCCACGAGACACCTCTGCACCCTGGAGGCAAGTGCTCCTGCACCCCGGGGAGGTGAAGGGTCATTGGAAATGCAGCAATCATGACTCCCAACCACATCACCCATTGTGATATGTGATCAAGAAAAGGAAGAATGGGATGATGGAGAAGCAACGTTTTTCTTTTCATCATCTTTCAGTCTCATCTTAAGGTTTCTTTGTAGAACATGCTAAACTCTAAGAACAAAGATAATCCCAGCAATAGAAACAGGGACTGTTAAGAGAAGTCAATTGTCCCTTCTCTTATCCCTGTCTCCCCTGATTTCTCAGTTGCATTTCATTGAAATAGAATTTACAATCCACAGTCAGAATTAAATCCTGACTCCTTCAGGAACAAAACAGTCACTTTCACTACAGTAATTCTGAAAAGGGGGGGGGGGGGGAAGGGAAATTATGCTCTCCCTACTATTTTTTTGTCTTATGTGACTATGAGGCTTACAGAGGTCCTTAAGAGACCTGCCAGTCACTCCTGGAAGGCTATACTGGTGGCTACAATAAAAGCAGGTAATTTTTTTTTCTAGACTTGTATGCGTTTTTTTAGTGGTGCAATCTCCTGAAGTACAGATGAGGTTCTGATGCCCATGCCTACATTTAACATCCATATTATAATATATGGTCCTGCTCTGGCAGGGGAGTTGGACTCCAAGATCTCCAGGGTCCCTTCCAACCCCTGACATCCTGGGATCCTGTGATCTCCTCTTCCTCCTCCTCCTCCTCCTCCCAACAAGCCCTTTTAGTCTAAACCTCAGTCAAGGACAGTAGGGATTGCTCCTCCTCCTCCACAAGGAGAGCTTGTCCACAGCCAAATTACAGTTGTGTAGAGCACGGTGAGACAGCTGTGGGCATCTCCTCCACATCTGGGCATTCCCAGCTGACACCCAGTAAGGGCCCTTGTTCCAGTGACGCAGAAGCCTGCGTTCGCTGGTTGGTCTCTCATTTTATGCTCTGCCATCAGCACATCTCTACTTAGCACAGTTGCTGGGTATTCCTGGCAGCCAAGAGCTCATCTGCCTGTGACGGAGCTGGTCACCAAGCCAGGTGGCAGCTGCAGGGGCTGGAGAGCTGGCAGTGCCTCCTGCAGCACCAGCAGCCCAGCCCTGCCAGTGCCAGGCCTCCACGCTCTCCGCTGCCCTGCCCGCTCCTGGCCTCGGCTGCTTCCCAGAGACCCTCCCACAGAGCTGGTGTCACCCACAGCCCTCTGGGCAGTGGCTCTCAACAGCTCCCTGCTGCCAACTAAACCAGCTCTTTGGTAGAAGTGCTTGTACAGTGATGCTCTGAGCAAAGCACTGAGTTCTTGGTTTAGAAATGAAAGAGCCTCTGCCCTTACTGTGACATCAGCTACCTCCACGGTGAGCTGTGTGAGTTCCTGAAGCACCAGGAAAGAAAGAAGACGCTCTCTTAGGTACTATGGAAACTTCTTTTTTTTTTCACAGCAAGTGAAGACTGAAGGAAGGATTATCACTCAACAATATATCATGAAGTCATGCTGCTCTATTCTGGAGTTACACCTTGGGGATTTTTACAGCTACAGGCAAAACTGAGTAAGGTACCAGGGCAGTTAATTCATTTTGTGAGCTGAAAGATCATTAGAAAAATGAGAGTTTAGTTCCTAGGAACACTGAGCTGGATAAAGCTTAGGAAAAAAGAGTTAAGGAGATGTCAGATACATAACAGCCAGTTATGTCAGCTACATAGTGCTTCTCGACCTTCCACTGTTTATTAATCTCACAGAAGATATAAAAACTCAAAAGCCCACAGAATCATCAATGACCCTTCTCAAGGGTGCACACTGAAAAGGGAAGAGCAGGGTGTGGAAGAGAGATGTCCTGTTTCTAGTCAGCTGAAGTCACCTGCAGGACCCAAAGCAACCAAGTAAAACAGACAGAGAAAATAAACACAAGCCACAGAAACCTCAAGTCTCACAGAGACCATTTAGAAGGAGAAACTCACAGGGCTTCTCCATTCCACCTCACCCAACTCATCAAATATTGATAAGAAACAGCAGTGGCAGTTGTTAGCTGGAGCTGGTAACGGAAGCATGAAAAGTAAAAATCAATGGCATTTGTTATTTTCACCAAGAAAGGAAGAAATGTGTGTGCAGTGACAGCCGTGCTGCCCGTGCCCGCCAGCGGCTCTGTCTCCAGGATGGAGAGCTGGTGAGTCCCAGACCAGCCCCTTCCCCTCCAGCCCCATTTCTAGGGCTGGCAGTAACTGTTGAGTGCCAGCCATGGGGAGGGCAGGGGCTCTGCCACGGTCCAGGGCACTGCCCACCGTGCAGCTGGGCTGAGGGCCTGCCACCTACGGCTGTGTTTGCTGTGCCCTTTCTCACTCCCAGTACACAGATGTGTTTCCATTTCACGGGTTTACAGAGACACAGAGGAAGCCTCAGCCACGCTCCCCCCGCAGGTAACTGATGAGCGCCCTGAGCTTGACCACAAAAAAATCCCTCTGTCCTCTGCTTAAAGCCCCTATTGCAAGCCCACTGAAGTAAGCCGAGGCTCTGGATGAGTTTTGTTCTGGGGTATTAACCCATTACAAGTGAGGAAGCAGTCTGCCCTGCTCTTACTTGATTCCATTAGATTAGCAGCTTTTCTATTTTCCCAATTCAGAGAACAATGTAATAAATTGTATTTTGAACTGTATTTTTAATAGAAATAACTCCCTCACACATCTCTAGGCTGAAAGAGGTGAAAGCTCTTAGGATATTCTCTTTTCATAGAGATGTATTAAAAGGTTCAAGAGAGACTCTGCATGATGTCAGAGGGAAGTTTCGTGTTTGAAGATGTGAATTATTATTCACAAGATCTAGGCTTAGTCTCTTGCACTGAGTACTTGGGAGCTGACAGAGGAGAAGTGCTACAGAGATCCTGCCCAAGACCTCAGCTCTACAGGGATTCCACTTTCTGTTCCATGTTAACCATAACAATATGTGCATTCCTCCATGTCAGAGCTCCAGAGGCCACAGCCAGCTGACAGCAATGGAGTCCACGGATGCAAGGGCTTTGCTGATCCCCAGCCAGATGCTGCAGAGCAGGAGCTCCCTCACTGTGCATTAGGAAGTGATGCACTTCACAGTGACAGCATCTCAGTCCCACAGTAGATTACAGGAGAGCTCTATTGAACTGAGAAATGAACTCAGAGCACAGAGCCCTCGGTGATGTGATCTCCATCATGCGGTCAAGCGGGGGGTACTGGGATTAAAGCAAGAGACATTTGTTGGATTAAGTTTACAGCTGGATTAAGCTAGCCTAAAACCACAAAGGGACAGTCTCAGTGCTCCTAACTACATGCTGCTTTCTTTCCGTCAGCACTAGTCAAACTGCCGTTCCCCAACCAGCCAGCTCAGCTTTCTGAGCTACAACTTAGCACAGGAAAATGGGGAGGGAAGAGTAAAGAGAAGAAAAAGAGAAAAGAAAAAAAAGAGAGAAAAGAAAAAGAAAAAAAGAAAGATAAAAATAGAAAAAGAGAAAAGGAAGTATCTATGGCTTCAGATGGATCAGAGCTGATTTACCACATCTGTAAGATCCCTAGTGTTGACTCAAGGGCAAGCATGGAAACTCAGAGGAGAGGGAAGGGAGCAAACAGCACTGCACAGTGCCATCCAGAGTGATGAGGAAAACAAGCTGATTGATGTGTCCAAACTCCAGTGTTTTGGAGTCCCTGTAGGACCCCCAACAGCTCTAGAGTAAAGGAGAGGAGATGATGAACCTGCACAAGTCAGGAACTCCTCTGAAGAGGAAGACTGAGCCAAGAAAGAAAAGCCACGTGGAGCAGTTTTTTGTGCCTGTACCAGTCTGGCCCCAAACATCCCTGCTCTTCAGTGGTCTCCTTTTCCACCCAGCTGATGGGCTACCCTAAAGATGCCACACTCTGGAAGTGTGTGCCCACATGGAAAAGGGAGGCACATTTGGATTGTTAAGACAGAACTGATTGTTCATGAGCTTGAGGTTTGGAACTTAGGTTTTGAAACAAATCACTCTGGAGCTTTCACTCACTTTCTGCCTTCCTTAGTAAAAGTGACGTGCTGTCAAATGAGTTTAAAGGGCTCATACATCAGCTCTGTGATTGCATTTTGAGAAGAAGAAAGAGGCAGAGAACTTTGGATGCATAAGCCTTTCACCCAAGAATCTGCACATTGTGTTAATTTATAAAAAGCTTTAAATTGCCTAGATATCAGCATGTTAAAATTTCATTGTAGACTGATGCTGTTATCTGAATTCAGTGGCCTGTGACATATAGATGTATTCAGAACATCCTACCAAGTGAGCCTATTAAAGTACTTTCTGCAATTATTATTTAATATTGAGTGTTTTATAGCAGCAGTGCCTGGAGGCCAAACAAGTCCAGTTCTCCTTGTGTTGCAGACCACACAAATGGAACATAATTACACCAGTTCCAAGATGACAATTTTAAAGTGATTTACACGTTGCTTTGTGCAGTATTGTAAGGCCCAAGTGACTTTTACAGTTAAATTCAATTTTTAGGAGGAATTAGGGAAATGAACTTCTTGTGATTTCTAACAAGAGTAAGATTCTGATCATTGCTCTTCTGATCACACCCTCCTTTCCCTTTCTTTTGGGAAGGAACACTCCATATTAACTCCTTGATCCAGCTGAAAATGGATGGCTTACTGAGAAAGAATTGCTTTCAGTGGAATCAGATTTGCTTTCAGAGCCAACTCTCAATCACAGAATTCCTTGAGTGTATTCAAAGATGACAGAGACACAATCCAACCTCTGGATGAGCTGCCCCTCTTTACACAGTCACCCTGTCCCAAGCCAGTCATCAAACTGCATCACCAGCTTTCCAGCTCCTTCAGAAACAAGATACAGACACCCAAGTCACTTTGACCTTGAACTACCAAGGGGGGAAAACTCCAAACACCCAAGAATCGAATCCCTTTAGCTCAGGACAAATCTCAGAACCCCGGTGCAGGTGGCTGCATCCCCATGTGCTGGTCAAGGCCATAGGATGGCACTGAAGCTTTGGATGCTGGGACTGTCTGAACAGATGGTGGCACCCACAACACCTGTCAGGGCTCACTGACTTCTTCCCAGGGTGTACTATGGGCTGCTGCACCCTGTCATACCTCCGGTGAGTCAGACTGAGGAGTGTTCACCATACACCAGCCTCACCTCCTCACCAGCACAGCTCGGAGCTGGGCAGGTTACTTCACACAGGACTCTGCTTCCACCAGAGGGTGAGCTTAATTAGACTTGCCCTGCCTATCTGGAGGTCAAAATCTTAGAAGCAGGAGAGCAGATAAAATTCACAGCCCCAGCCCTGACCAGAATCCTAGCTCAAATTATTATTTCAGCACAGATCAGCTGCTTAGTCCAGTGAGGGGTTAGGCTTTTCCTGGGGAGAAAGGCTGAGATTTAAAATCTGTAACTAGTGCAGATTTAGCCTATTCAGCTTAAAAAAAAAAAAAAAAGTGATGTTTGTATTTTTAAATGATTTGTAATAACATAGCAGATGTACTGTAGGGTATCTCTTCCTGCCCTTGCCAATCTCCACTCTAGAACTACAAATTATATGGTAGCAGAAATCTCTGGGAGCACAAACAGAACAAAGGATTTCAGGGCAAAACACGCAAACGAACAACAAGGATTCTGTAACAGCAAGTTGTGCTAGAACAAAGAGATGCTCTCCAGACCCTGGACAGAAGAAGGCCGAGAACATGACACAGTCAGCAGGGAAAATGATATAAATGGAGTATGATCAGCCTAGATCAAATATTGAAAATACCCAAGTTAACAACCTACCCCCTGCAAACACAGCTCAGGGCTTTGTAACAGACATTCCACAGCCAGCCCTGTCACCAGCAGCTCTGTTCCTAGCCCGGTGCAGCATGCTGGGACACTTCTCACTGAGGATAAAGCTAAACCTTGCTATTTTATAAAGCAAGAAGTATGGGGTTTTATCTACTTATTTCCATGTTAAGACTTACGAGGTATAAGAGAGGAGAGCCACAATGTGCCAAATCCAGCTGTAAAGTGGAAATGCTCAATGCTGGGACTGCCCCCACTCCCCAGTTTAGGAGCTTACTGGCCAAGTGACCACACTGATTTGTCTAACACAGGTTAGAGAACACTCACAACTCTGCAGACAGATCTACGACAGTATTTGTCTCCTGCATGAGTTGGGGGGATAATGAGCTGGAAGAGGGTCAGCACACAGTAACTTGTTCCATAGGCACTGCTGGCCACAGAGCACACACTTGCCTATAAAATAAAAAAAGGCAAAAATATGCAAATAGAGGGTGTTCTGTTTGAGAGAAGAAAAAAAGTGACTGGTGTGAATATGCAACTCCCCTCTAACTACACAGCTATGGTCATACCCACACTGGGAGTACAAATAGCTGCTGCTCATCCTGGCCTTGCATGTACAACCCAGCCCTTATCCAGCTGCTGGGTGATGAAGATGATCCAGCCTGTGCTGCTGCTCTGGTCACCCCAACTTCCCCACGACAAAGACCAGTGAACAGCTGACAGCCCTAGAGCGGGAAAGGCTGAATCTTTGCAATACAGAATTAAGAAGTAGCAGTGGCAGAAAGCAGAGAAAGTAGAAAGAGGAATAAAGGATCGTTAGTAAATCTCACAATTAATTAAACAAAGCTAAGGAGGAAGAGGAGCACAGCACTTCAGACAGCTCCTGGCTGGGGCTGGAGGGGGGATTATTCTCCAAGGCCTTTTGCGGGTTACCACAAAGAGAGTTCACAGATCTTCCACTCACTTACTTAAATATTTGATATGAAATTAAAGCCCTGTTCCAACTTTTATGCCCACTCTCCCTCCCTCTCCCCTCCTCCTATTCCCAGCAGACCCCTTCAGCCTTCACATGCCTATCCTCAGACCAAGACATCAGCACAATTAGCACCAGCCCACTGGCGCCAATTAGCAGCCAATAGTGTCTATATTCAGGGAGGGGGGGCCAGAGGAGCGGGTCCAGTGTCTCCAGCCTGCCTTCACACTCAATTAGATTAAGTGGAGTCTCCTGGCTGTGGTTGGTTGGACAGTTGTTGCAGTAATTGTGTCTTCTCTGTTGCTGCAGGCAATCTCCTCCCAGGCTCTCCGATACCCCCTTTATTGACTCCCCGTGTTGTCCACTTACATCAACACACGCTTCTTCAAAGAGGAACGGGGGGAGGGAGGCAAAGAGGAGCAGAGGGGGTTGGGGAGGAAAGAGAAAGACCCCAATGTCTTGATTTCCAAGTTCCATTGGAGGCTGCAATGTCGGGCCACATCGCTTTGACCTCGGCAGGGTTGAGCTGCTCGTTCCCTGGCACTGTCACAGGGGGACAGAGCAGGACAGCTCCAGTCAAATCCCTCACTGGTGATCCAGTTCACTCGGCATTTCACAGGGCAGTGCCCAGCCCCTCTGTGGGGAACACTAATGATGTGTTTTTAACTCGGAACTAACCTTGCCTCTGGAAGGAGCGGGTGGTTTCCCGCTCTCGCTCTCGGCCAGTGGCAAGTGCTGGGAAATGAGGAGGGGAACTGGGTGGCCTGGCTGGAGTTGTGCTCTCTGCAACCCTGGAGTGCTGCACAGCACTGCTCTGACTCTTTATTCTGCTTCAGAACAAAGCTTTGCAGGTGTCTGATGAGATTGGAATTCCTGATTTTTCAATACACAGAAAGGAAAGTGTCTGTTTTTATAGGTGTTCCCAGCTCATTTAAAATTACCTTCTTAAATTAATGAATACCTTTGGTACAGTGTTTTATGACACCCCACTGAGGCCCTGCACTGCTACCAGAGCTATAATAGGACGCACTCAGCAGAATACTCTTGGCTTTCATTTTATTTTTAAACTCATGAATGACAACTGCTACTCAGCACCAACATAAATATTTCTCCTTCTTGTGTTAGAGTCAAGAGTCCTGTTTTTAACAGGACAGTTGGACTCTGAAAAAGATTCGTTTCTATTCTGACACCTTTTTAAAGATGTGTTTCATTGTGCTCTGGAGCTGCTGATCTCCTCCCACTGTCTGGAGAAGAGCAGTGGTGGAAGATCATCAGCCAGCCAGAGCAAAAGGAGCTGCATCACCCCTCCATAGGACATCACACACCATAACTATCCCAAGCACTATTACTGATGTGCGACTTAAAACCAACAGAAACGAGGAGAACACCTAGGAACTTTAGATGTGATATGTGATACTAGGAAAGGGAAGAATCAGTTTTCCAATGTAAGACTTTTCACAGCATTATAGAAATGTGCATCTACAAGAGCTGCTAAGAAAATACATCATTCTGGGAAGAAAACAAACCAAACCAAACCCTATTTTGGCCAAACTGCATGAGCTGGACCAGTTGGTACTTCTGTGGTAAACCCATTACCAGGAAAGGATAAAGGAGCAGGGGGTGGCTGAGTCTGAAGCACATTTTCCAGGGATACAAAGCCATGGCTTTATTCCTGCAACAGACAAGGGCTACAGAATCCTGGGCAAATCGCTCACATCAGCTGTCTGCTGCTTGTCTGCAAGTCACAGACAGGAGCTGCTACTCCAGCACGGGGCTTACTGGGTGCTCACAGTTCATGCACAACTGAAAATGGATTCTCTTTTCCTTTATTGCCCAGACTGAAGGTTTGCTTTTTTTCCTTGAGATGCTGGCAAAAAGGAAATTACAGGATTGGTGTGGAATTCCTGAGGGATGTTCTTTCCCTGTGTTACATTTGTTGGTCAGCTTACATTACACTAATAGACATTTCTGGTCTTAAAATCTCTGCTTAAGTATTTCAGCTTAGAGTAAGGAACAGAGCTATGAGTAAGAAGGAAGAAACTGACAACAAACACTCTTTGTCAGCTCTGCTACTTCTCTAGAGCCTAGGGAAGGCTGGGAATTTCCTGAAATTGCTCACTGCCAGCTTACAGGGACAGAGAAATGTGCAGAGGGGAAAAAAAAAAAAGAGGACTGAAGAAAAAAACAGAGAATGCCAAGTGCAATGCTGAAAGATTAGACTGTGGACAAGCAAAGCTTAGCAGTGCAAGCACCAGTTCCCTCAGTCTCCCAGGAGGGAACAGTTTAGGTTTAAGCAGGTACACACTGTAGTTCCAGCTCCAAAAGGTGGGGGTTTGAGCTAGATTGCTTTGAATGATCCTACTGATATAATTGGTTTGACAGCAGTGCACCAACTCGAGCATAAGACTTGTTAAAAACACCCCTTGAAACTGCATACAACTCCAGCAGCAGAAAATCCTTGGAGTTTCATCTTGATTTGCTATTTTATGACCTAATGATGCACACAGTTTTGATCCACAAGTGAAACAACTATATGACTGAGTATATACAGTGTGTGCTCTCCTTTGTCACAAATGCTATTTTTCAGAGCTATTAGGTCAAATTCTGCATTATAGACTAATATATCTATTCTATATATATTTTTTTATATATGCATGCATATCTACTTGCAAAATTCCCTTCGTGTCAGTGGGGCAGAAGCACCTTCACAGAACACAGCCAGTAAAAAGGACTGAAACTACTGGCTCCCTTTCCACAAAGTCTTGAGCAATTTCAGCTCACAGGCTGTATTTCCAAAACTGCTTTGCTAATTCCAAACTTCCCTTGGAAACGTACTGTCAGATTCCACACAGAGGATACACGGGATAATGGATGTCCAAGGATGAGTCCATCAATCACCTGTACTGAAAGCCCCCCAACTCCATTTCCAACAGCCTGAGAGTTGCCTCTCATGCCTGCCCCACGCCTGGGATGCTGAGAGCACATCCCTGGTGTAGCCACTAAGCACAGGATGCCCACCAGCAACAACCCTACCCTGCCTGGATCAGGATTCCTGCCTCACTGCACTTCTCCCACCTTCTACCTTAAAGTAGATGTCTTCTTTCTTCCCTTTAGTCAATAGATCACTTCAAAAAGATTTTAAATTTTACACTAATGCCAGAAGTACCTTGTCCCTCTCTTTTCCCTTACCTTCTCTATGCCCCAGACTCCTCTGACAAGCTATGTCCCATCCTGCATGGCTCTGGGCTTCTCCAACTTTTCTGTGAGTAGGATCTGCCAGGTTAGTCACCTCTCTCCACTTGTTAGTGGCTTCTTCTGTTATTCCTCTATCTCTTTTACTTCTGGTCCATTTTCAATGTGCTTTTAATATTCCTCATCTCAGGCACCACCCACCTATTCTTCTGTTTCCTCCCTATTCCATCCAGACATCCTCATTTTCTCTCTCTTTTTTTCTTTTGCTCTTTCCCTGTCTTTTTCCCTCCTCCTTCAAATAATCTCTTTCCCTTTTCTTCCATTTTCTTCCAATTCTTCCATCTCTCATCTGCTTCCTAATCCCCGATTCTTTCCCTTCTGTCTCCCACCTCTTCTTACTTGCCTATTGTTCCTGAGCGGGTTGTGAAGATTACTGGCTTTTTGTTGTGATCAGGAAACATTTATTGACATCAGAAACATCCTCATTAGCTCTGGACAGGTGGGAACCATCTCTGTTTCCTGCAGGCACCATCTCCTGTCTGCTCAGTAACCCGCAATGACAGCTGCACAGCTCTGACGTGGAGTTCTCCTCCCCACCCTTCCATCTCCACCAGTTAGTAGGGCCCCAGCTCAAACCCCCCAGGTATTGAGTAGGAAGAGGCTGATGGGCAAAGACGACCCCAATTAAATTCAGTTAAAACTCTTTCCTCTCCTTTGGACTTTGTGGGGATTGGAAGGTCACGCTCAAGGGCTAAACATTAGGAAGCTCTCCAAGCTGACTATTGCAGAATGACAGGAGTCGAGCAATTAAGAGTGTGAGCAACAAACAAGGGAAGAGAAACAAAACCAGATCTCAGTTTCAGCCCTCATATAAGCTGTAGAAAATTCCAATATTTAACCTTGATTGATGGTCGATCAATGACAGGGATCTGCTGCAGAACAGGATCTGGGGCTGTTCTTGCTTATGGCCTTGCAAGCAGGAAAACTGCAGGGAAGTCGAATGTATTTGATTGGCTCAAACTGATGTCAGAATCAGACAAGTCACCTCTTTTCAAAAGGCATTTTTGGTTCCAGAGTGCATGTGTTTCCTGACAAGACACTGAGAGGTACATGCTAAGACCTACCAAGTTATTATTTCTTAAGACAATCTACTCTAGAAAAACTAGTTCCAAAAGTAAATTCTAAGGAATTCACACTACTATAAACTTCTAACACAGCTTGAGTTCTTAACTGGCAGGCAGCACATCAGGGGGCTGCAGGTGAACAGTGCCCTCCCCCCAACATTACCAGAGTGCAGTGCCCAGAGAACTGAGCTACCTCCCACAAGCTGCCTGAGATAGCAGCTCATCAGCAGGGGGAATTGCTCTGCACTGTGTTCGTGGCACCACTGCTCCAGCTCAGGTAGATCCTTTCTGCTGAGTCAGCACTGCTGCACAGACCCTCAGAACACCTCTGCTCTTGAACCAGCGCAGGCTGGGCTGATTTTTCCTGTCACAGAACAGCAACTACTGCAACAGGACTATTCCCAAGTCTTTTGGCCACCAGATTTGCCCAATGCCATCTCCATCCCGACCTGAAACGTTCCTGGAGGCAACATGGATGCTCGACCACAGAAAGACAACCAATTCATGCCACTCATGCTTTTCTCATAGAGAAGTCATGTCGGATCAAAGAAGGTACTGATCTGAAGCTGTCCCTGAGACAGAGCCTGTTTTAAAACCTGTTCAGGCAAAATGAGTTTCCACTGATCTCAGTTCATTGCAGATGAGACTTGTGGAAGATGGCAGAATTAACTCACACCTCCAACTGCCCTTTCAGTCCTTACACACAGGAGCATTGTTGCATATTGAACCATGGCTTTGCTCCCCACCCACCAGGAACCAGGGCAGCAGCTTCCCTTCCAACTCAGGCACCCAGACAGAGATTACTCCTCAGTGCACTGCATGGCTATCTCAGACACATCTTGTCAGCACTTAAACATCCACGACAGGCTTCCCGCAACATTTTCCAGGTGAGCAGCCTCGCTCCCTCTGCCGTGTCACAGGCTCATCCTTCAGCACTCAGACACGGCGGGAGCAGCCTGGTGACATGGTTTCTCTCACTTTTCCTGGCCCCTGGAGCTGACCTCCTGTCTCCCCAGCTAGATCAAATCCAGGAGACTGTACTTAGGGCTGGCTCACCGCATGGTGTTAAAAGCCTTTCTCCTCTGCTCTCAGCAACCAAAGTTGGAAGGTGGCAAGTGGGAAAGAAAACACTTCAAGTTGATTTTCCTTCAGGAGATGCTTCCTGTCAGATGGGGAAGGTTCCCAGGCATGGGCAAGGGATGGGAAGAATTTGCAAAACTGCAAATTCACGCTTTTGGAGATGTAAGAACTACAGTGGCAGAGACCATATTGCCAGATTTTCTTCCCTTCTCAGCTACAGGCACACAGCAAATGCAAGGAGAAATTATGAGATGGAGAAAGTTCCCTCATCAGTTCTTTACTGTTGCTCACAAAACCTCAAGAAAACAACTCCTCTGAAGTGAGACAAATCTAAGTTCCTGGAGGTCCTGGCAGCATGAAGTGTTGTTTGCCATGCCAGTGGTTACAGCACCAGTTTGAAGGGGCTGGAGGATTGGCCACGTGAGATACACCAAGTTTGTCTCCAAGTTTAACTTACTGGTCTGTCACAGACTTCTTGAGAAAATGACAAAACACACCTGCCATTCAGACCACACACTCCCTTTTGTGTCTCCTGCAAACTGGTCGAGTCTCTCGTGTAATTTCAAGGGGATGTTGTGTCACTCTGAAAAGCTCTTTTTGTGCAGAAGTGGGCTAGGGCATCACTGCCAAGATGCAGACACCCACTTGCAAGCTCAACAGCCCTGGACAGCCTCCTGGGGTAACTCTACCCAAGCACCTCTGCTCCTTCATCCTGGAGCTCCCTTTAAGCTCAGGCCCACAGCTCTTGCCTGAGCTGTGACACAGAAATATCCACGTCCTGCCTGTCCTTTCTTGATCCTGATTCATTGGCTGGAGTTCCTGGGCTGACCTCAGGCCTGGCCGATCACCTCACATTTGTCCAACCGTGCCAATCAGACTGTGACTGAAAGGTGCTGATGTCACCAACTCTGTAGCACTGTGGGACTGCACCCCTGCTCTGTGAGGTAACTGTCCCTGCCTGTCATATGGCCACCCCCAGCTCATTTTCTCCTACAGAGCAGCCTTGATCTGGCTGGCCTCTGATCACCAACACCCATCCTCACCCATGGTTCTCCTAGCATGACATTTATCTGTGCTGAGTGAACATTTCATGTCAGAAAAGTGTTCTCTGAGGCCTGTTCTCATTTCCTTCGTCTCATCAACACCTTTCTATTGTACTATTTATGACATAAGTACAATAGCACTACTCAGGATTGAGTCTTCTGGACAAGCCTGGCGCCCCTATAGGGAACTCAACCATTCTCCTGCAGTTCCCATCTCATCTGACTGGTGATGAGCTGATGTAAGATGCCTGACCTGCCCATCGTAAGATCTTATCACTCTGCTTCAAATAGCAAAGAAACAAGCAGAGTGAGTCAAATTTCAATCAAGAAATTAGCATTTCATGTTTTCTCAGAAAATTCTCTCCCTTTCAACCCCAATCTGATGAAGTAACCCAGAGGGCACACCACGGAATTGCTTCTCCCTTGTGTGTGAGCTGTGGTGCTAAGGCTTTCAGGCTCTCACTTTGCACACTTAACTTCAAAAAACACTGTCTGCTGTGGAGTCTCCAGTGGCTGGGGCAGAGAGGGCCAGCTCTGCAACCCTTCCACACAGGAACTCACAGAGGAACCTGCAGTCACATGAATGAACTGAACAAGAGCAACCATGTCTGCAGAAGCAGCCATAAAGGCAGAGGTACTTGAGATAGCATTTCTGTTGTGATTAAAGGAACAATTCCTCACTGAAACTGCTGAATACAGTTCTGTCAGGCACACTCTGCAGCTAACACTCTTTGTGATAATGAACACAGCCTCCCTGTGTTCAATTTCAAGCCAGAACACTGAAGGTCTCTGCCAAAAAGAGATAGACTGAAAATACCTTCATAGTACGGAGTAATTTAAGATTTGGATCAATGGCTAAGAAGCATATCTGCATTTTCTTTTTTAACATAATTTATCACATCATTTTTCCTTTGGTCACTGCAGGTAGAGGCATCTCCCTTCATATGGCACAAAGTGAACCAGTAGCTGATCCTCACACGAGCTGAAACTCCTATGCCACACAGCTCCTCCCAGAACTCTAGGCCTAAGAACTTAGACACTCACAAGTCTCCTTCTGAGCCATCTCTAACTGTGCTGCCTGCTTTCCATGCAAAATACCCCTTTGTAAGCACAGAAGCAAGTCTGCACTAACAGCAGGCTCCCCTTCCCAAGACAGTAAGCACACAGGGCTCCTATGGAAGGCATCTTCTCACACGTGGCTCCCTCTCTGTTCAGAATGATGTGCTCAGGGTGCTTCATCCAGCCCATTGATAGCACAAGCCATAAAGCATATTGGCAAGTGAGCAAAGCTGCAAGCCCAAGAGTGTGAGCATCCAGCATGTCAGCTCCTTAGTGGGCTGGCATAAACAGGGATGGTAAGAAAACCCATCATTTCAGCAAGCACAGAGATTTCTCAAGTGGCTTTTTTTTTAATAGGTCATGTGCCCCATTCAGCAGCTCCAGCTGATGCTTCAAAAAGAAAGCCATTAACAGCCTCCCCTATGTGCTCCTTATTGTTCACACAGCTTTAATGGCCCCATCTGGTATCATCTTAAAGTCTCCTGGTCAGATGCAAACAGCAGCTTCTGGTGCCAGTGGCACAGAAAGTTGCACTTCTCAGACTCCTTTCACAGACTTTGAGAACAGCTCTATGTTCTGAACCAGGCAAGGGTTTGGATGTGTGGAGCCACCTGCAGCCTCTGACACCCCTCTGATACCAAACTGAAATTCTTTTCCTCTCTCCTAACAACACAGCAGCTCCTGCTCACCAGTGTCTGGGTCTCCTCACCTTCTGTGATAGCCATCAACCCGTGGTCTCTAAAAACCTCACTCCATGGAAGCAAAAGAGGGAATCAAAGCCTATCTCCAGTATCGAGCAACTGAGGAGAGCAGCCTCTGCTCCCTCACCACAGTGTGCTGATGTGGGGATGGCCCATGTCAGTTGAACAGGCTACAGAGAACTACACAACATCCTCATCTCCCAGAAAAGAGCCTTCAACACCTGCACGTCCCCTGGCTTTTGTTGACCCAGGCTGCTCAGATCCGACACAATGCTGGGGCAGAGAGTGGTTGGTTTGCTCTGGCCACAGTTTCCTCAGGCAGATCCCAGCCAGTGTAGGCAGCAGTGCAGCAAAGATCAGCAGGAGAGGCTTAGCCCAGCTGAGGAGAGCAGAGTGTGCTCCATCTGAAACTCATGCTGGCACCTGCTGTGTGCAGAGGACAGACCAGTATGACTGACTGGTTCATCGGCTGCACAGACACAGGCTAAGCTGGGACAAGTCTCTCCACTTGGGAGGTCTCAGGATGGCTCTCTGGCTCCCATATAAACACCAGTTTATCAATAACAGATGCTGTCTGGCTCACCCCTCTCGGTGTGGCCCTGGCTCCCAGTTCCAGGAGCCAGGCACACCTTTGTGAGCTCAGCCCAGCGTTTAGAAGCCCGTGTGCCCTGCTCTGCCTGTGCACGAATTCCCTTTGGAGACCTCAGCCCACGGGCACCTCCTGAACAGACTCCATGGCAGTAAGAGTCTGTTTCTGGAGAAGCACGGCCAGACAGCAGAGCTCTTCTGAGAGCTGACAGCTCGCTTGCTACCCCTTCTCCTTTCTCACAGAAAGCAGCGCTGCTGAAAGCCAGAGGCAGTCTGCAGCCGGCTGGGCTTCCCCAAACAAAAGTTTACTTTCATACACTGTGCCGCCGCCGCTGGAGTCACTCCCTGCTTCCTCGGGCCTTTCTTGGAGGCGAGAAAACAGGCGGCTCAGTCAGCACGTTGAGGAAGGCGCTGCCATCGTTGGGATGGCTCAGGCAGACTCCGCGTCTGCCGCGCTGGGGACCGCAGGCGGGCAGCGGGAGGGAGCAGCCCCAGCCCGGGCTCCCCGCGCTCCGGCCGGCATGGAAAGGATGCCGGCGCCGGCAGCTCTCGGAATCACGCTAACAAATGAAGCTGTCATCAAACACCTCTTGGGGCAGCGGCGGGAGCAGGGGGAGGGGGTGTTCTCGCGGTGGAGCTGCCTGCTCTGCAGCGGTCCCGCCGCTAATTGCTCGGCT
Organism: Corythornis vintsioides; assembly: GCA_025447755.1. Lineage (NCBI taxonomy): Eukaryota > Metazoa > Chordata > Aves > Coraciiformes > Alcedinidae > Corythornis > Corythornis vintsioides. The sequence continues at coordinate 229,151 of JAOEGS010015338.1, forward strand.
GGGGCGCGCACTTAGAGCGCTCTCGTCCTCGTCAATAATGGGGTATTAGGTGCCTCCTGCTCGGCGTGCCATTGATCCGTCCCAGCTTTCCCCGTTGTTGTTGCGTTGGGGTTTTCGTTGTGTTTTGTTGCGGATTTTTTTTTTTTCCCCTTTTCCCTTTTAAGTGTTTTCTGAGCCCGTGTTTAGCGTGAGTGCCGCTTAAGTGCTAATTGTTACACCACGGATTGATCGGCGACAAGCTGGCTTGCCAAGCGCCTCTCCATCTCCCGGGTGGGGTGCGGAGGAAGGACAGAGGGCGGGGGCCGAGAGGTGGGGAGCGAGGGAATCCTTTCGCACTCACTGATTTCCTCTCTGTCTTTCTGAGCTGGAAACTTTTGGCCTTTCTGAGCTGCTCCTGCCAATTTCCATTGCTGTTCTGATGCTTCCCCCCGCTGCAGAAGCTGCACACATCTTTCTGACATTTGACGTTTCCCTGTTAGGATGATACTGTCCTTGGAGCTAGATGGCTTGGGGCGGGGGGGGGTAAGAAGAATGCTGCAATGACTGCACACTAAGTGTCTTGCCTTTATTAAAGAAAAAAAACCAACTACAAAATCAACCAAAAACAACAACAAAAAGCCCCAAACTGGAAAGGGTTTAATTCCTCCATATTATCATTTTCTCTGTCACTTTTGTGCTTCCAAAAACCTGAAATCCCGAGGCCAATGACAAAATGCAAAGAGAACCACATAATAAATGACATGGCAACTCCATGACTCTAAAATCCTAAAACATCTGGGCAGGCTCTGGAGCAAAAACTTGAAACCCTCACAGAGAATCCAGAACAAAGACCCTGAAACACACAGGTCTTGGATTCAAGACCCACACTGTCCTGTGTGATGTGAAACATAAGGAATGTTCCACCCAAGGTTAAAGAAGATGAAATTTGGACACGTTTTCTTCCAACAGTTGCTCGAAGAGGTCCTATTAGCTAAAATTGTCCAACTTTGACCCCTTTTTGTTGTGGCTGGTCACCAAAGATGTCCACACAGCTATAATAAAGCCAAGCTGCAGTCTCTCTGTGAGCATGCCCCTCCAAGCACTCACTGCCATCCCCACCCAGTGTCAGCCCAGCAGGCTACTGGGAAACCAGAGTAGTCACTGACCCACAGAGGAGCAGGCTGTGGTGAGAAAAACCCGAGGAGATGCATCAGCCCCAACTTTGCTTTTGCCAGCTACATGACATTTTGAAAAGTCTGCTCTCCAGATATATCAGTTGGTGGTGACTGAACTAAGAATCTTGGATATTTTTTTTAGAGCATACTATTAAAAAGTTCCGAGGAAAAGCACAACCTTCAACTTTGCATTCACTTGCTGTGCTTCTGCACTGCAGCACAGCCAGGGAGAAACACCAGCCACGCAGGCACGCTTCAGCTGGAATTTGCTTTTGAATTCCAGCAAATATGCACAGGCATTTTTTCACACTGATTCCTCAGCTCTGTTCAAAACACTGAGGTCTGGCAGCTACCCAGCCCCGGGAAGGCTGCAAGAAACAGCTTCAATGCTACCAGCAGTGGCTTTTTGGTGGTCATTCATTTCCCTTGGGAGATTAAGGGCACCTAGGACTAGACTGCCCTGTGTCTCTGAAAATAAAAACCAGGAAAGCACACTCCTCTGAATACAGGTAAAATCCATAGCAAAGAAAGAAAAATGGTCCATTGTGCCCTTACTAATTTCATTTTATCTCCTAACAGCATGTGTGACTCCCCTAGCCCTGCTAATGAGCAACAGATTAAAATGAGAAGCAACATTCTCAAAAATACCAGCCAAATGGGTGTCACAAGTGCAGAAGAGTGAGACAGTAAAACCAAGCAGCTGAGTACCAGGAAAAGGAGACCTTTCCTGGTTTCCTCTCAGATCTGGTGTTACTACTCCTCGGTGAACGTGTGGCAGGAGGTTAACACAGTGACACTAAGAAATGAACATGACAGTTGCCACCTGATTCCAGCCTGATTTTCTCTGCAAGTTCTCCTTCACTTTCAGGAGACCTCTTTCTGTGGCCCTTTGGTGCCTTTGAAAGCAGGTCACAGAAATACACTGGCAAAAATCTGAGAGAAGCTTCAACGGGAAGATGGTGGAAAGAGAGGAGTGATGGGGATGGGAATCTTCTCAACAACTTCTATACTCAACTCTCACAGTGAAAGTAACAAATCTGACCTCATTTGGTTACTAAACCCATGTGCAAATTCCAGCTAAAATTTCCATTATCAAATAGCAACACCTTGTACTCCCCAAGAAGCATTTGCTTTGAACTGTTGCAGGACTCACTCAGCAACACTGCAATGAAAGAGACCAGAAGGCAACAGCAGGTATGTTAGGATTTAGAAAAACTTAAATCACACACAAAACAAACAAACAAAAAACCAAACCAACAAAACCAAATCCACCCCGGGACAGCCAGACAATGATGCTGGGAGTGCACAGAGAATGCAAACTGTTTTCAGAGCTCCTCTTGTCCAAAAACCACAGAACAAATTGCTGAGGCTTTTCCCTGCTGCACAAAGTGCCTTTTAGCATCCAAGGTTTTCTCCTGAGGGACAGGAGAAAAAGGGAAAGACAACTGGCGTCGAGCTGCATATTGTCTGAAGATGCTGTCAAGAACATCATAAGGAAAGAGCTGTGTCTGAGGTCATCAGATTAGAGAAGAAACAAGGACCGGAGCAGTGGCTGGGAATGGAAAGGGAAGGGGGAGGCAGAGTGACCCGTGTGACCTCTGCTGCACTAACTTGATATAACAAATAGTTCTGAAAAACCAAATACTGTTAACCCTTTTAAACTGGGTCATTCCCTGCTGTGGATGGCTCACAGAGCAGAATCCTTAACTCCTTCCTCCCCACAGGCTTTCAGACATCTACGCACTGTCAGCTTCAGCTGACACCTCTCACTGTTGGCAAACTGGGGTTAAAAAGAATCTCACTCCACCCAAATGAAAATATTGCAAGTTTGAGCCAGCTTATTCAAGGTAAAATGCAGCCTCTGCAACACAAACATGATCGTTTTTCTTGCAGAAGAGCTCCCTTCTGGGTAAAAAGGCCAGTTTTTCTCTTTGGTGATATCTCCACTCTCTCGAAGATGAAGGGGCATTCTCAAGACCTGTGAGAACATTCAGTGAAAATCTCTTTTCTCTCACGAGGGAAGGCAAAGATGACAAATGTCTCCCCCTCCTGCCCCCTGCAGTGGAGTCTGTGGGGCAACAAGTGCAACCTGAGAAGGAGAAAATCTTCAAGACCCCAATTCTGTCTGGAAAGGGCCCCACTCAGAGAGATGTCTCTGCAAACCCAGGCCCTGTCTTTGGCCCAAGTCAGCCCTGATGTCTGCTCACTGCAGACTGAAGCAAACCTCCTAACTCTGCAAAACTGGCCTCCAAACCTTTTAGGAAATTAGTATCTTGTGTGTGATTTCTAGGACATTTTAACTTCTGCTCACAACTCCAAATGCTAGAAGAAACTGTCAGTATCTTGGCCTTTCTGATTCCATTCCTAACCACAAATTAAAATGGAAAAAATTACCCAGAAATTTCAGAACCCTAAAAACCAAGTTTAAATTCCACTCTGGTTTTGAACATGGATAACCATTTCATCAGGGAACCTATATTTTCCATTACCATTCTTATACTGCTAATGAAAAACCTTAATTTTCTCATCCTATTATTACTGATAACCACTTTTGAACATACACAGAACCAGAGCTCTGTGCAGTTTTCCACTCGGGTGGGTGAAATGAATGTTTTGAGACACCCAGAGCAAACTGAGTCCACCTCTATCCCAGTGCAGAGGTCAGAGAGTCCCCTGCTGCCACACTTGCCACAGAAAGGCCACTCCAGCCAGGAGAGCTGGCAGAGCTGCAGCAATTCTGACTCCTGAAAAACAAGAGTCAGGTCTTTGCTGTATGGAATTAAGAATGGACAGCAGGATGATGAACTGCTATTACCCTCTGCTTTGAGCAGGGCTTGGATCATATGACCTCCAAAAGTCCCTTCCAATTTGAATTATTCTGCAATTCTGCAGAGAGATGAGGATTGCTTTGAAGAGCAGTATATTTGTCCTGTACCAGGTGTCTAAAAATAGAAGATGAGGCATGTCTCTGTAAATATTTTCCTAGACCTGGAAAATGTGATATTATCAACAAGCTTTATACTCCACTATGCTTAATACAAGAGATAGAAATTGCTCTTGGAAAAAAAAACAACAACCCTTCTTGACCACTGCAACATACCAGTCCATGAGGATCTTTATAGTTCTCCCTAAACAGAGGAGCTTGTAGCACTGAGGGGTATATTCACTGACTGCCTTTTTATACCCCAGTTATCTAAGTCAGGGAAAGGACTTCTGCCTAAATTCTCTGTGCAGAGAGAAGAGGCAGGCAAGGTTCTACAGAGCATTCAGAGTATGTGTGATTAGCCTCTTAATTTTATCAATGAAGGTAGATGCCTAAAAGCTGGCTAGTGAAAATACCCCATCAGTCCCAAATGTCAGTAGATCCATTCTAGCAAAAACTTCTCCTGTTTAAATGCAGCTGAAATCGGGTGGTTGATGAGAAGCCAGCAGGTTGATCTCCAATTTCCAGAGAGAAAAATGACCTTCAGTCTTCCCTGCTTTATTTGTTGCTCATCTCCAAATGAGAAAGGAGTGATGAGAGGATAGTAGGCACTCGGTTACTTTTGAAGAGCCCCTTCTATGAGTCTCTGAGAGAGACCAGGCAAACCATGTAAGAAGCTGGGAATGACTGAAGGGTGGCTTTGTCTCCAGGCTCTGTCATTCTCAGCTGTTCTGCTCAGTCTGACAAAAGAAGCTGAGTAGAAGAAAGGATTTTAAGCAATCAGACAGAAATTCCTTATACAATTGCTTCAAGTCAAAGAACAGAACTGGATTATAAAGGGGTTTCACTGACCTTAAAACAAGGATTTTCTCTATTGAAGCTGTGCAAAAAAAACTGAATATGATTCATCCTGCTTCAAAACTTACAGAAAAGTTCCCAGACTAAAGATTCATTCTTCCTGGATCTGCCAGGGTTGTAAGGAAGCCTGTTGAGCTTTTTCCTACTTCATATCAGTGGCTAGAGTGGAATTGAAAATCTAGTCCTTGTCCCAGCAGTTCACTTCAGCGAGAGAGGATTAAATTCCTCCAAACCCACTGGCACTGTCTCACAGCAGCCCCAGGCACAGGAGACTGACAGGCAGGGCACAGGCTGGATCCTGAGCTGCAGCTGGTGACCAGGGCTAACACCTGAGGACAGGAGTGAGGAGCACAGTGCCATGCTCTAGCAGATTAGTCTGTATCAACCTCTCCACCAGCACTGGGAGACCCATGGAAAGCTAATCCTTCCTTGGAGTCTAGGTGTATGCAACTCCCTTCATGATGGTTAGAAGCACCCACATGCTCTTCTCTTCCTAAGAAGCCCAAATAATGACCTGTAGCCACAGGCCAGCTGGGATGTAAGCTGCACACCCCACCCATTCCACCAAGATTGCTACTGCAAGAAAATGGGACATCAATAGGATGTTAAAAAGAAGAACTGACCTTCAAAAGGTGATGTTACTGGGTAACTTACTGGCACCACAGATGCTGTATAAAACTGTCTATGCCTTTTATATGTAACCCGTCATGTGGTCCCAGGTCCCACTTGTGTCCAGTCACTCCTCACACAGAAACACTGAGCCTACAGAGAAAGGGTTTTCACATTTAATAGCAATTTGTGTTGCACTGCAGATCAATCATGCTGGGAAGGCAAGCCTAACTTCAAAGAGGAGATTTAAATTGAATCCAGCAATTCTAGATTCTTGAGCAAGGAAAAGATTAGAGTATTGCAAAAGTCATCAGAGTCTCCTAATTACTCAGCAGCGACCATTCCCTCTACCTGCTCAGTCACAATCCCCTTGCACCAGAGCAGGGAGTTTCCCCAGCACTGTGGCTCATTCCAGGGAGCTAATCTCATTTCTGTACAGGCCTCTAACTTACCTGCTCCCCTCTTGTTCTTGCTCCCCAACCATCCTTACCCTAAATAATGTGAGAGCCCAGAATCAACACTGCTAGGACCTTCTCCCTCCTCCTGGTTCACTTACTCCCACTTGTAGGAACTGCCTTTAATGTACTAGTGAGGACCACAGCAGAGGGAACCTAGGATCTCAGAGATTCCTTACTAACCACCCTTGCACTGTAAGCAATAAAGCAGAAGTGGGAGGTTGACTTGCTGTGGCCTAAACTCAACTGCTCTCTGCCTGAAGTGCCCTGTTAAAATGCCATAAAATATTTAAGCAGGTCATGCCTGCTTAACTAATTCTGCCACTCATCTGAAAGAACAGATACTCCTGCTCTTTGATTAGCCTGAATTTGGCCAAGCCTATCATGAGTGAAGTGAAAAGGGGATCTTGGGAAAATTCAGTGTTCTCACAGATTAATGGTTTCCTTCACAATCCAACAGAAACCTGCTTCAGAGCAGTGTATTCCTCCTTCCCTCTATGTGCTCTGGGCTAGAAAACATCTCATAAACAACTTCAAAAACAAACTTTAAATCTGGGGGAAGAGGCCATTAACCAGAAGCACTGCAGAGTCCAAAGAGAAGCGCTTAGTCTGTGAGTGCAGCTGGGAGGTGTGTGAGGTCCTGACAAGATGCTCAGTCTCATCTGGCACTGCTGGGAGTTAGGGTTGGTACTGCCAAGGCTTCCTCATCCTCACTACTTCCCACCCATCTGTTCCACCTCAGCACCAGTTCAAAACCAAGCTCCAAAGTTTCACTTTCATTTACATTCAGGAAACACAGGCAGTCCAACCCACTGCCATTTCCAGTACTTCTCTAAGAAGGAATGAGTTCCACCTCCTCTCCCTCTCGCCACAGACCCATCAGCAGAACTGAAACATGCCACAGCAGCATCCTCCTGGAAACTTGTCCTTCCTACTGTGGAAACAAGCTGAAGCAAAGACCTACAAACCCAGGTGTGGACAAGCCACACGAGAGACGTACACCTGTACTGCAGGCAACTCCAGACATGGGTTAACTGGGACAGGCATGATCCTGAGACACCCAAGTGACCCTCTGAAGTCAGCAGACAACAAGGACTGGGGCCTTCCATTATCAGTGTTTCTGTAGTCACCATTATTCTTCCTAGGAAGATTTGCAATCCTCAGGTAAGTGTAAGGGTTCCCCTGCTAAATGCCACCTGGCTTCAAGAACAGACCGTGCCATGCACTTGCTCCTTCAGCACCAGGTAAGGAGCAAAGAAGGCCCTGCTGGCTTTAACACTGGTACCTACAGCAAGTGTGGCAGCAGATCTCCCTGCTCCCCAACCTTAGGAAGGGCTGGGAGCTGCATCCTCCTGCCTTTCTCCCTCCTTGACCTCATCATCCCGTTTCCATCAAGCCATCTCTCCTAAACCCAGCATGCGAGCAGATCTCCCTAGCCCTGCCTTTGGAAATAAAGGAGAAACTTCTCAGCTGCCTGTTACAGGATGATTAAGGGGGAAGGGGGAATCCAAAGCAGCCTGGTGAGAGTTTACAGGTCGTCGGCTCCCTTCCCGCTGTCAAGCAGGGGCCAGCCCTTAATGGGTGAGAGCGGGAGCAGGGCTGGCTCTGCAGCTCAGCCTCTAATGAGGGGCCATGGGCTCGGCGGGGTCAGCTCGTTAGGGAGGGGAGAACATCGGCCCAGAAGGAGCGTCAGGGACAGAGGCTTCACAATAGCTCTTGAGGGGCCATGAGCCTAAGAGCTGGAGCTCAGCGGAGGGGGAGGGGACAGCGACAGCTCCTTGCTCTTAAAATCCCATTACCTTCCTTTTATTTCACAGTAGAGACTGGTGTGGAGGAGAAGGGAGGGGGAAGATGTCCAGGAGGAGCTGCCTCTGTCTAGTGCCTTCCGTCAGCAGAGGTCAGGCCCATAGGATCAATTTTTTTTCTGTGGATGTGATTTTCTTGTCTCTCTCTCTCTTTTTTTTTCCTTTTAAAACAAGAATACGGGCGCCAGGCTTACAAGAGGTCCTCGAGAACTGTCAATCAGGGGCATGAAATATTCAGAGAGCTTAATCTTCTTAGGGGATCTGTAGAGACCCCCTCATGGGGTCTGAATGCTCTTCATGAACTTGCAAAGAATGGGTAAGGGGAGAGAGGAAAATAAACACAGCTGAAAAGAATGAAAAGAGAGACATCCTTAGACAGACACCCTCATATCTTGGTGAGGGGCACATTATAAGAATTTTAAAAGAAAAGACTTTTTAAGACCTAATTAGTGGAATGGTCTCCCTTCTGACTGGGAATTCAGAAAACCACCTTGAGTATTCTTCATCACAGCTATTTCTTCCTTTTTTCACTCAACAGGTAGCCCAGTTCACTCCTCCTTGCTCAGCCATGACCTAGGTTTTGACCTTACAGAAGTCACTGCTTCTCCACAGGTTTTGCCTTTTCTGTGGCCTGGTCCATACTCAAGAATTCTCTCAGTCTGGTTAGTTAATGGTCAGGAACAGGTAGACTGGCCCCGTGGGTAGTCTGAAAGCTGCACAGATTTCCTTTGAGATCCCAGGAATCAGGTATGAATATTTTAGGGTATTCACACAATTGAAAGTAAACCTGTCCTAATTAGTTAATTACTTTGGGCTAACAAGCCTGTACCTCTATTAAAGACATAAACATATTGTGAGATGCAGTTCAGACGTCAGTGATAAGAAGCCTTACAGACAGCTGAGATGGATGTACATGATGGCATTTTAGTATAGAAATGAAAACTTGCCTGTCTGTTTCTCAAAGACATCTGGGGCAGGCTGTTTCCTATACCAAAGGTATTCTGAGCATTCTGAAAGCTGCTCCTCCATGGTTTTCTTTCTACCTAAGCATCTTAAGGCAATTCCTCAGGAAGAATGAATACTGCAAATAAAACAGCCTGTACCAAGTTACCATCCTCACAAAGTCAACTGTATCTCTAAAACTGACTCTCCCACTTCTGCTGTTGAAGGACCACAACTTGCATCTGTAGCAAGTCACTGCAGAACCCCACAGAGAATCATGTCCAGCACCTCAATCTTTGGTAACCCAGTCCAACCCTCAAGAAAAAGAATTACTAAAATGAGGAGACATAGGGAAACCTCTCATTTCTTTCCCTTCCATCACTACCTGAAATGCAGAATTCTTTTGCTGCTGCAAATTCTATGGTGAGAAAGAATTTCAAATGACCCTGGAAGGATGAGCAGTTGAGGACACTGGTCTGGAACTGAAGCCATATGGAGTTTGAACATAAATGTCTCGATAAACACTGGGCCTTCTTTAAATCAAGAAAACAGAAATTCTGGTTCAGGAAATCCTAGTTTGGGAAACAAGCACACAACACAGTGTGTGACACCTGAGGGTTTGGCTTTACCTCATCCCTGTCCCTCATCGACTGTGTGTAAATGCTGACGGAAAGGAGCAAGTTTTCCCTTCAGGAGCTGTATCCACTTATCACAACATTCCAGAAGCAGTTGGAGGAGGATTGCTACTTCTCCCCCTCCCAGTCCCGGGGGGAAAGCCACCTCCATGGATGTGCCCTGCACCTCACAAGAACTGCAGGAAGGGCTGTGCTCCTACAGTTTTACATCTGGAGGGCACAGGAAGGTTGGAAGTGCCTGCTTATTTATCTGCAGGGGTATCAACAGGGCAGCTACAGCCATGCTCACAGAACAAAGTGGAGAAAGAGGAGACAAGCCAGTGACCTGCCAGTTATGCACTGAGGAGAAAAGGTTACACAACAGCACTTGGAAGAGAAGGTGTCCGTGGCTTGAGTGAGAGAAGAGGAGCAGTACAAGAGCAAAGGCAAGGGATAGATTTTTTTTTTTTCTGGTGGTAGTAACAAATTAAAAACAAAAAAAAAAAAGGAAAGCCAAAAGAGGAGAGAAGAGAAAGCCTTCTTCTGCCTCCTTCTCCTGCACCTGGGGTCATGCTGTGACCTTTCAGAGGCAGGATGTAAAAGTGACCTTTGTCAGAGCGTGCCACAGCCCAGCCTGGCTTCCCATCAGGAGACGTGGGAGGCCTACGGGCAGTGCTCCTGCCCTGGGCAGAGGTCCTGACCTGCAGCACTGCACTCAGAGCTGCCAGGGGCAGCTCCCCATCCCCAGCTCCTCTGCTTGAGGAGACACAGAAAAGAACACAGGCTAGCTGACAAGGAGTCTAGTCTTCAAACTTTCCTATCTTACCTGTAACAACAGTGGTCATAGCTTGGGAGCTCTGAGCCAATGCTGCTCTCTCCCTCTCCATCCTCTCTCCGAGTCTTAAAATAAACTTATGAAAATGCCACAACCCTTAGATGCTTAAATTGCCTTCAAGAAGTCACAGGCACACCTGCAATCCCTTCAAAGACAAGAGAGAGGGGACAATAGATGCTTTGCTTTCACCCCTTTATAAAATCCAACAGCTCAGCACACCTAACTGGAGGCAGCTTGGTGGGCACCCTCCTCTGGCAGTCCCGGGCTCTCCGAGTGTAGATACTCCTGTCTGTAAGCTTTACTGGGCTGTACTGGGGCAAATATTTGTGCAGCCACTGGTGCAGCTGTGAAAGAGCAAACGAAGGCAGAGAACAAACAATCCAGCAAAGGGACAGGCAGCAGGCTGTTGTAAACACGCAGCAGAGCAGGGCAAGCCTGGAGGACACGGAGGGAGCACGCTAGGAGCTGTGTGACACAGGTCAGCCCTGCACAGGCACAACTGCTCTGCTGCCACTCACCGAGACAGACACTTCCTCCTCTCCCACCCTGCCCGTGGTCTGGCTAACACACAGCAGATCTTCTGAATAAACACATCTCTGTTGGCCCTGCAGTTCAGGTGCTGGCCGCTCCAGCTGGGAATCCCCCGTGTCCCTTCTATGTCCTGGAGGCAGGAGAGGGCAGAGGAAGCAGGGCAATCTGCAGCCTCCATCTCCTGCTGCCCCACGACCTCTGGGCTGCCACTGGTGACCCCGCTGGGGTTGCAGGGGGTTGACTAATTTGGACACGTTCAGGCAATTGCTGTCATCAGCTTCCTGCTTTGTTGATCCGGGAGGTTTTTGCTGTAGGCAGGAGTCAATTATTTGGCAATCTTGGGATGATCGGAAGGGACGATTAGTGTTTGACATTTCAGAAGGAAATGGAAACCAGCCCACCTCTCCCTTTCTGCCTGCTGAACCAACCACTTGGAATTCAGCTTTGCATAGCTTCTTCCTCACCCAAATTAGCTCAACGACTGCTGCTCTTCTACAATGTCAGTGGGCCACCTCCAGAATCAAGGATACTTGACCATGACTCCTAACCTGCTCTCACAGAAGATGGCCATCTGGGCTGCAGTGCAGCCTCTGGAAGCAAAAATCCCTCATGGAAGACATAAACCAGCAGGCTGAGCAGGGACATACGCATGGAAATATCCACCAATTTGTTGAAATAAACAAAACCAGAGATGCACTGAAGCTCCAGAGTGGTGTTAGAGAGAGAGATCTGTTAAGTGGAAGGATGGCAAATCTCAGAGCTGCTCAGCAAACCTCTGCAATTCAGGAGAACAAACTGACTATTTCAGAGACTATTTCAGAACTTTATCCTGGGCTTCCTTACGAGACAAGAGAGACAAGAGTGTATATCCACTTCTCCCCAGTATTCCTCACCAGGGATTTATGCAGAAAAGATGCCTTGCTCTGGAAGTGTACAGTAAGAGAGTCCAACTGGTAATATAAAGCAGGGCTCTCAAGCCAGCAGCCCTAGTTCCTCCTATATTTAAGAATGAGTCCTTGAGAAAGAGAGAATATACTAGGGTTCTTGATAAACAATTTCTCCCAGAACTAGCAGGAAAAGAAGTGATGTGTCCTGGCTGACAGGACAAGATTTACAGCTTGGATATATCTCTCCTGTCTGTCTTAACTGCAGAGTATGTTGTTGCTTTGCAAGCAGGTGTAGAAGTCTCAGCAGGAACCAGCCCCTCATTCTACCTCACACTGTAAAAATACACAGAAGCATTTTTATTTCCCCTCTGCTTAAGGTTTGAACAGTAGATTTTCTTTTTTCCAAACCTCAGGTGGATTGACACCAGCAAATTCTCTTAGAAAACCATTAGGTGTTCACACTGTAACCCAAGGAGAGTTGAAACTGAAGGCCACCCTTCCCAGCAAGAACTGAAACAGGGAAGCTGCTGCTCCAAGGCTTACATGAGCCAGGGCAGCAAGCAAATTCCTGCCATGAATTCCATGTTGGAAAATGGAGAGAAGATGAGGACTGCAGAGTTTCCAGACACCCAGGCTCCCTGCCGTTACAAGCACAAACAGTGATCTTAGTGGAAGCCTCTTTTGCTCTTGAAGAACACCACAGGATGGATTCTAGCAAGAGGCCTGTTGGTGGCTGATTGCTCTCTCCTCCCCCTGCCTTCATTGCTGCCAGTATCCAGTTGGACCAACTCCCCCGGGACTGGCCAGGATTTGTCTGTATGCAGACAGCTCTGATGTGGCAGCAGGGCAGACTCTAAGCGCTGGTGTGATTTAATAAACAGACACTTAAGGCAGTTTATGCTGGAGTCAGCCCACTTGGGATGGCCTTCTCTGCTAATTTAACCCTGGCTGCAGCCCCCAAGCTGGCGTCTCCCTGCTCATTAGGGAACAGGGGTGCCTATGCCTGAGGGGGGGGAAGGAATTCTTGTTTCATATTGGTGCTCGAGATTTTATTATACTGGGCAGCTCATTTCAGTCACTACATTGCAGAGGATTTTTCAGCAGAAAGGGGGAGGCAGGGTTTGTAGTTAGAATCCTTCCCTGTTGTTGTTTTCATTAATTTTCCTGGTTTTGTTGTTGTTGTTGTTTTGTTTTGGTTGGGGGGGATGTGACAAAAAGGGACAATAATTGCCATTTGCTGCAGACTTTGAGGAGTCCTCCTCAGCCATTACAGATTAAATTGCATTCTGTACAAGTGTCCATCAGGCCCCAGCTCCAGACTGCAGGCTGGTTAGAGGGCAGCTGATTCAGCTGCAAGAACATTTTGCTCCACTTCTGATCTGTCCTAATTATAAAAAGGATGTTCTTGCCTTTAACCCCTGGAGTTCTCTCCTATTAGTATGGAACAGTCCCTCAGCCCTTGATTCCACTGGTTTAACTGAGTTACCTGGACTGGCAGCAGCAGAGCATCTGCACAGATCTCTACTGCCCAACTGCCTATTAATTTTTACTCTGTGACCCACACAAAGGATTTCAGATTTCAAATACAGAGTGGCCAAACCAAGAGAGGTTCAGGACTTGCAGACTCTGAGTGCTCAGGTTTTACATTTTGTAACATCAAATCTAAAGAAAATCTCCACACTTTCAGTGCAAAGCATGAATAGCTTCAATACCCATGGCTGAGGGAGTTTCCAGATAGCAGGCAGTAGTAATAGTAAACTGTTCCATTTTAAAACCTCTTACAATGGATCTTTACACATCTTTGGTTACAAGCAGGTGCAAGGGGACTAAAAACAAAGCAGAAAGCAATGTGGGCTTGGTAACACTCACTTCAAGCTTTACTTTGATGCACCTGACCCTGATTTCAGCTGATTCACTCCTGACTGAAGCTGGTCTATGTAACATCTACCTCTGTGTGATGTTGTGCCCTACAGCATGTGCAGTGAAGCATGTGCTTTAGCCAGACCCCCTTTATCCCCACCTAGCACCAAGCTCCTGCCTTTTCCCTCTCACAACCAATTCTTGTCCCTTCCTTAGCCCCTATCCTAGAAGAGGAGCAGGGTTGGTACTTCAGGCTTCTCTGAAAACTGGCACTGTGGCAAAGTTGCCCTGAAGTAGCAGAAGCAGTTGTGGCCCCACAGCCAAGTCTGTGCCTTAGCACCACACCTGAGCAGCAGAGTCCCATCCATGCACACATCGACCATCACAAAGCACCAATACCATTATCCAGCCTGGAATCCTGTGCACCATGGATCATCCAAAACTCCTGCAGGCAAAGGAATGACCCTTCCCACTAGATAAACTCAACATTACCAAGCACAACACCTGGTGGCTGCAATGCAGAAGAGTTTGAAGACAGGCACACAGGCACACTTTGCACCCCCTGTGGGATGACAGATCGACCATTCTGATGGAAAACCATCCCAACAGCATCTCACCCAGCAGCTAACATCTGGCTTTTGTATTTCCAGTATCTCTTTCTCAAACACAAGCAAGTTCAATGGTCAGTAACACCTTGCTTCAGTGACACAGACTGTTATGTTATGGCTGATGGCATCTAAATGGTATTTTTCCTTTTAGATGCTCCCTTCCTTCTGTTACTTTCTCTGATCTCCAATAATTTTCCACTAAATATCCCATTTATTCTCTTTCAGTAAGTGTTGTTTGGTTTTGTTTTCAATGATTTGTTTTGTTTTCAATGAGTTTACCTTCCATAGAATATTTCTTAGTGGAAAAAAAAATATAATTCACTAGTAGAAGAAATAGAAAAGATGGAAAAAAGAACTTAAAAACCTGTCTGGGGAGAAGAGCAAGTAGAGTCTTCTCCAGTTAGTACTGGACAGCTCCCTAGAACCAGGCTCTCGTCCTCAGGCCTAGTGGCTCAGGGAGATTTTCATTCCTTTCTGATCTAACCCATAAAACCATAACCCAGCTGTTACCAAACCCAGCATTCTGCATGAGCTGTGACTGTGATCATGGCTCAGCAACATTGTGCAAAAAACCTGCAGTAATCTAGAGACATTTTCCTAGAGAGCAACTGATGTCCTGGAGCAATGTGTTTGACACTCCTGCCAGATAACCAGTTAAAAAAATTCCTTCCTTGTGGCATTTTCACAGAATGAAAAATGTCCTTTTCACTAGGCCCACCTTCTAAATCACTTTTTAGGGAGAAGAGAAGCTCTAAATACACTTTCCCTGCACAGTTCATAGACACTTGTCTTTAACTTGTTGTTAAAATACTGCTCAGTAACATCTATGGAAGATCACAGTTCTTCCAAGTCTTTATCACACGTAGAGAAAAGGAAGGGGCAGTGATCTGTGCAAATTCCAAAGTGTTCCTGAGGGGCAGACAGAAAAAGGTTCCGTTTCAAACTCAGATCTTTTTGAAGAAAAAGAAAGGCTAAAATAGCAGCTGGTTGAGGTTTTGAAAAATACAGATGTAGAAAAACATCTAACAAGAAACCTTTCAGTGTTCTGGTCACATCTTCTAGAACAGAAATGGTCATGGGTGGTGGAGAATCAGGACCCTGAAAAAAAAACATTTCCAGTTTTTCCAAGATGTAGACCATTTATTTTTATAAAAGGTGCTTAACCTTCCAGAGATGGAAACAAGGGTGAGCAAGACAAGTGCTCTGCATGGCTTTTTCACACACAAATCCTCTACTAGTCATGTAAGTGCTCCCTACTAACTGAAGTGTAAGTTACTAACTGTTAGTTAAAGCAATGCAACCTCCTAGTGCAGCCCCCAATATACACATTAATTACTCACAGAATCAAAGGGACCTCTGGAAGATCATCTTAAAGATTCTATCAACATAACATTCTGTTTGAAAGAGACGTTGCACTTCAGTAAATAACAATGTAACAGGATCACATATGTAAGTCAAATATTTACAGCAGTATGAATTTTCAAGCGAAGGGAGCTGTGGGGATCAAAGGCACCACGGAGGAGCAAATGTAAACAGGGTGCTGGGACTGCATCTGACCGACTCAGCTGAGCTTCTGCAACTGTTCCTGTGGGTTTTCAGCTGACCCCAGCTTTGAAAAATGACAAGTTGAAAGCAAAAATTACTTAATGTGTAAATACTTAATTGGTTATTTATTATTTTACATATTGCTGCCAGTGTCAGGAGGTTGGGGAAAGAGAGGGGAGCGTATCACGGCACATGTGAGAGACACTGTTGTTTAAGGAGTTTAAGAGGTGAGAGAAATGCTCAACAAGACTAATAGATGGGATGTAAACTGGCCCTGGAAATCACCATTGAAAAACCTGATTAGAACAGGTGAGGATGGCACTGGGAACACAAGAACCCAACGAAGAAGAAATGACACTGCTAGAACTACCCGAGACTCGTGCTCAGAGGGCAAGAGGGTCCTCCACAGGGAGCCAGCAGAGACACGTGTGGACAGCTCCACCTCGGGAAGGTTAAGAAAACATTTGATCACAAAAACCAAATGTAATTTATTCTTTTAAGCACTGCCACCATTTCCCACTCGCACTGTCCCAACAAAACGCCTGCCTCAGGGGAAGTGACTCTGTGAGCACCTTGGAAAGAGAAATACCTATCCCGGGTGGGAAGAAAGCCTCTGGTTGAAGGGAAGGAAAAGCAAGGCCAAGCCCTCAGCCATTTTGTGCAGCAGTTTGCAATGCCCTCGTCCTGAGCTGATCGTGTCAGTATCTCAAGGTCCCCAGAGACCGTAATCTTATGTGTTCAGAGAGGCTTTAGTTCATGCAAGGTCAGAGTAATTGTGCATGATTAATGGTTTATCTCTTCCTGAAAGCCTTACACAAAGGCTCCAAACCAAGTTAGCCGTAATTCCATACTCCTTACAGTCCGCTTAAAGGGGCAGCATCCTATTTCCTCCTGGTGGGGCCAAGCAGGTTGACTTTATCTATCAGAATTGGAAGTGGGCCATGTGGCCTTTGAAAGGAGTCCCTCTCCCCCATTCAGCTCCCCAGGAAACCTGAATACACTGACAGGAGAAAAAAAAAAGAACGAAAAAAAAGTCCAAATTCAGTCTAAACCACCCTAAAGTCTGAAAAAAAGACTTGTCTGTAACAATCCCCAAACCTTTTGCTGTGAGATTCTTTGGTTTTCTACAGAATCGCTCCTTATCATATTGCCAGAGCAGGGCACATTAGAATCACCTTAGAATCTCATTTTTATTCTGCAGCCTTATTTTGTTACAAAAAGGATCATTTTTTTTAATCAATTACAGCTTTGTGACCATGGGCAGCCAAATAAGCTGATTAAATTAGTATTTGCAGATAGTGCTCCCAGATAATTCCTCCGGGATAGCTGCAAATTTAGCTTTTTTTTTTGTTTGCACAAAGCATGAAAGCAGCCCGATTTCTCTGGATGTCTGCTGGCTTCTGCTGAGGATTTTAACTGCCTGTTTGCAGACTATAGAGCATTTGTGAACTCTTCGCTTCAGCTACTTAGTCATACACAGTGTGTAATTGGGCACGTAAATCATATGCTGCTGTTTCTGCTCTCTGAGTGGATGTCCAAAGCCCTTCACAAGAGAAGAGGGAACAGTTTTGTTCACGTACCAAATCTCCTTGCTCTCATGGGACTAAGACTTTCAGATCAAACACAACATTCCCTGGGGTTTTATGTGAATAAAAATCCACGTGCATCGACTTTGATCACTAACAGCACATGACAAGGAGTCATAAAAATGGATGAATCAAAACAGCAGTCTGCAGTTCAAATGCTGGATGCTTCTTTGTTTGTAAATGTAGTTCCCACCATCAAAGCAGATAAAGCTTTAATTTACCTAGGAACTGGAAATATACCACAGAATCCCAGCATGGTGGGGGTTGGAAGGGCCCTCTGGAGATCATCTGGTGCCACCCCCTGCTCCAGCAGGGTCACCCAGAGCATTGCAGTGTCCAGGTGGGGTTAGAATCTCTCCAGAGAAGGAGACTCCATAACCTCTCTGGGCAGCCTGGGCCAGGCTCTGACACCCTCACACCGAAGAACTTTCTCCTCCTGCTCAGATGGAACCTCCTGGGCTCCAGTCTGTGTCTGTTGCTCCTCATCCTGTCTTTGGGGCACCGCTGACAAGAGTCTGGCCCTGTCCTATTGCCCCTGGGTGCCCTTTAGCTCTTGCTCAGCATTGCTCAGCTCCCCTCTCAGGCTGCTCTTCCCCAGCTGAACAGCCCCAGGGCTCTCAGCCTTTCCAGGGCACAGAGATGCTCCAGGGCCATCAGCACCTTCAGAGCTTCTGCTGGGCTCTCTCTTCAGTATTTCCCTGTCTCTCCTGAGCTGGGGAACCCAGAACTGGACACAATACTGCAGAGGTGGCCTCCTTAGGGCAGAGCAGAGGGGAAGAACCATCTCTCTCAACGTGCTGGACACACTCTTCTTGATGGAGCCCAGAAGACCATTGGCCTTCCTGGCCACAAGGGCCTATTGCTGGCTCACAGAGAGCATGTTGTCCACCAGCACTCCCAGGTATTCTCCACAGAGTTGCTTCCCAGCAGGTCAAACCCTCCCCTGTACTGGTGCAGGGGGTTGTTCCTCCCCAGGTGTAGGACCCTTGTGGAACTCCATCAGGTTTCTCCCTGCCCCACTCTCCAGCCTGTCCAGGTCTCTCTGGATAGCAGCACAGCTCTCCTCCCAGTCTGCTACCATCAGCAAACTGGATGAGGGTCAGTTACACTCAACCCTGTGTATTACACAGCAGTAACCAGAGCCTTCCTTGCACAGCAGGCCTACACAATTTTCCAGCTGGGCACTGGAAAGGCAATGCTGCCAGTCCCAGTCTGCCCAGTCTGCGAGCACCAGTGCTTTTCTGCAGGTGCAGGAGGTCAGCAGTGGCATCAGCTGTCTGTCTGCCCTCCTACCTGACTGGAATGAACTGGCTGCAAACTGCAACCAGCAGAGCTTGGAGAAGGAGAATCATGCCCTGCCATGCTTTGCTCTCAAAGAACAGGTAAGATTAGACAATGAAAAGCACACTGGGCTGTAAAACAGGAGATGCCAGCAAGCTGGGGGAACTGGTAGACACTGGATCACTTGCTAGTCAGTGGATCACTGTATAACTGTAAGAAAGACTTGAAATGAGAGGTGATGTAAAGCTGGAACTTAACTGGAAGAGGCTATACTAAGAGTACAGAAGAGAACTGACAGAAGGGAAATGGAATGTATCTGGTCTTCATTAACTCCAAAAATTAAACCTTAAGATGGGACATAGAAGTAAGGGCTAATATCAAGGACTAGCATATGAGGAAAAAAAAAAAAAAATCAGGGTCAGAAGCAAAACAAATCACATACAGCAAACAGAAAAAGGAGTAAGGAGAAAAAATAAGCAAGCCATCAGTGCTGCTTTTACTTCCACAGTCACTAAAAGATTAATGGTGACTCAAGATAATTTTTTCCTATCTGGGAAGAAGACAGAGCCCAGAACAAAGACAAAGCAGGTTAGATAACACTTTTGTCAGTACAGCCCAACTGGGGTCTGTATGTTAAATCTTCTTTCCCCAGAGAGAAAAGGAAGCATCATGAATTATCCAGGCTGTGGACCAGATTCTGTGCAAGCACAGGGCTCGCTCGGATCACCACCCACACAGGCAGCCAGGACTGGGAACAGTGGCAGGCTGGGCACTGGGGAGGGAATTCCAAACAGGATCTAGACCCTGTGCCCACCATTAGCTACCTGAATGGAATGCAACCAAGTGTTAGGGCTGGCTGCCCTAAAGCAATTCAACAGTAGCTGAAGGAGGTAATCTGTGAATAACTAGTATTCATCTTGATGTCATGCTGGAGAAGGAAGGTTCTGGAGAAATCAAAGGGAAATAAAGGACCCATCTCTAAAAGTACAACTTGGTGGTCTACGAATTACTTAACTGCAGCATCCAGAAAGATGCAAAAATTAATCTGTTCAGAATTAACTGGAAGGCAATAGGATGATGAAAAGTTGTCAATACAGAATGGTTGGGAAGAAATTACATTCCATTTATTACATCCCATCTAATGAGGTAACACTCCTAGTTTAGATTAGAGATGGTTTTCCACCACTATTCCCACCACTATTCCACAGATAGACCACCATCTTTAGTGAAAAACCCCCTGTGACAGAGAGCATCTCTGATCAGAGTGCTACTCTGGAGTGCTGCAGGTGCACGGATAAACCAGGAGAGGCAGGAGCTGCAGGCTCCCCTCTGGACTGGCCTGCACAGGAATGCTGCTACCCTAGATGGCTCAGCAGCAAACAGGGATTCAAGAGGTTGGGCTGAAGACCAAGATGTAGATTGGTGAGATTCCCCAGGAAGAGAGACTCAGGATCCTGAACCAGCTCTCAAGTCCCCATCAGAGTGTCTAGCAAGTTTTCCATGTGACGGAGCAGGACCCTCCAGCACCATACAAGGTCACAGTGCAGCTCTCTCTGAACACAGTGTTCTGTCTCACTGTCATAAGCAAGCACTGTCTGGTATGTGGTCAAACCCACAACAAATGGTGACCTGCCACGTCCAATTCCCCTGGCTGGCTATACAGTTAGCTCATGATGCAGGACAGAGCCAGGGAAGAAAAGCATTACTTGGATCTTTGGCACACAAAGCAGGTGAAGTTCTATCAGCTGACCACCCCTAATTCTTTAAGGAAAACAGGACAGCAGGCAATGTATGCACTGCTGTGAACACTCCCTGTAGCTGGAGGAAATAACCCCAGCTTGGGATGTGATTATCCTGTCCAATATGGTACCCATGGACATCAAGAAACTAGTCACAGGTTAAATACGTTGAAAGAGGTTTCTGGTTTGCTCTTCATTCTCATTCACTCTCTCTACAAATAGAATGTGAACAAATACTGACCTTAGAAAAGCCTCAAAGTGAACCATCAGAAAACATATAAAATACTTTAATGTTATCAACCATAATTTCCTAAACCTGTTCTGGAGAACAAGTCCTATGAGGAGCAGCAGAAGGAACTAGGGCTATTTAGTCTGAAAAAAAAAAAAAAAAAAAAAAAAAGGAGGCTGAGGGGAGACCTTGCTCTCTACAACTACCCAAAAGGAGGCTGTAGAGAGGCAGGTGCTGGTCTCTCCTCACACGTAACCAGTGACAGAACAGAGATGGCCTCAAGCTGCTCCAGGGTAGGTTTAAACTGGACATTAGGAAAAATTTTGGGTTGTCAGGCATTGGAACAGGCTGTCCAGGGAGGTGGTAATCACCATCCCTGGATGTGTCTAAAAGCCTTATAGGTGTGGTGCTTGGGGATATGGCTTAGTGGTGGACTTGGTATAGTAGAGTTAATGGTTGGACACGATGCTCTTAAAGGTCTTTTCCCAACTTGAGGATTCTGGGATTCCCATTTTTACTCTGTTCCTCACAGCCACAGTGCAGGTAGGCAGCCCTTCACAGACCCCCTGCATGTCCAGACCCACTGGACTCCCTCCAGCAGATCCCTGTCTCTCTTAAATTGCAGAGCCCAAAACTCAGTACAAGAAAGACTGTAGAAATAAAAAATTCTGACACCACATCTGAGATCACCCATCAGGAGGAACAATTCAGGGCTCTTCTCACAGCAAGGTGTGTCAGTCTGACACGATGACATCTGCTCATCGTGACAACATTAACACTCCAGTGCCTGTAGCTCAGAAACACATAAACAATACCATGTGCTGAAGTACTACTTGGCCTGTTGTTAATTATATCAAAAGTGAAACTCTGAGCTGTCTTCCAGAAAAAAAAAAATTTGCCAACAAATGACTCTCCAGTGGCACTAGAAGATTTGGCAACAGCTCATTAGCACCCTGCAAAAACAAAGGATTAAATTGTGCCCCAAAACATCCAGCTCGTGCCATTACAGAGCCACTCAACTAAATCCAGTGCTTTTGAGAATCCTCAGGGGAGTGGGACACTGATAAATTTAGAAGGCAAAAGCTGAGAAAGAACAGCAGTCACACCTAGGAGGGGCAGAAGCAGGGGAACTACAGCTCTGTCAGTGCTGCATTGTACTTCAACTCAGAAGCCATGTCTTCTCCAGCCCAACAAGTCCTTTCCTCCCACTACTTGTCCAGTCTCCCTCCATTTACAGCTACAGAGCTCCTCCACACATACCCAAACACTGTGGATATATCCCAATGCCTGTGAAATAGCTCCTCTAAGCCAGTTACCTCAAACCTCAGCTCTTCCCTTAAACAGATGATGTGCTGCCCGTCAGAACAAGCTGATTTCAACAAAGCAGTTTGTTACACTGGCTTATATACTGCTTTTTCCACTTGCAGTAGCCTACACCTATATCATATACAACTGACAAAGTCTGGAACTCCACCCAGGACATCAGAAGGTGATTATTTTTTTTTTTTTACAGTACTCACCATGCAATGCAAGGAGAGTAGTTAGTAAGGGTGTTGGGGTATTTTTCATTAAAAACAAAGTCATGCCATGCCAAGAACAGACGGGGTTTTTTTTGAGTGATATGGGTAAGTTGCATTCAATATATACAAGCAGAATAATGGACAATGTCAGCAGGTTTTTTTCCACCCTATTGCTGCCTGCATTGTAATGAGGAGAACTGACCACAGTTGACAGACTCTGAGCTCAGCTGTACTAAACAGGTACAGCTCTGGTCCCTGCTTTGGAACTGCAGGAGTCCAGGGCGAGCAGACTGCCTGGGTCCCCAGAAAGCTCCTGGCTCTCCAGAGATATGGTCAGTTATGCAGGTTCCTACCTGCTCAGGTCATCTTTTTCCTCAGGTCAGTAGGATAACAAGAAACCCTCTGTACAGAATTGCTCTCCACAACAAATGCCTTTATCAGAACAGAAGAATGCTACCACAGATAAAACCATGGAAAACTAAGTGAACCAGAATGGTTGCACAGCACCTTACTGAGATAGTAGCAGCTTAGAAAAAAAACCATATGGGGGTTCAAAGAGGTAGTTTCCAGGAAGTTTCAGGGGTTTCCTAAGGAGAAAACTTACAAAAAACTCCAAATAAATTCTTAACTACTTAACTTCTGATTTGCTTAGCCTGCACTTCCACTCAAATCCACACTATCCCTATATTTCCCTAGGTACTGAAACAGGACTAGCTAACTTATACTGAACAAAGCAGTTATTTCCCAATATCTAAAGCAAAGAAATCTTCTCTCCAAGGCTATGTAACACTGATGTGCTCCAAGCCAGCCATGCTCTGACTGTCATGATTTTGATGGGACAGCAAACACTGCACAAACATATGTTGTGTTTAGCCTTAATACATGGTACAGAAAGGGGCTGGTTAACCAGAGCACAGGAAACTCCTTACAAATTGGTAGTGATGGCAATTTCCTGCAATAACTTAGAAGATTTTCACTTGCTTGGTTGGGTTGGTAACTCATATCCTTAGGTTGAAATTCAAGAACCTAAAGTCTTGACACACAATCCAGGGATTAATAATATAGACTATAGATACAAGAATGTGAAATAGACTGGACCAAATTCACAATACACCCACATTAGGTGTAACATAAATGCTTTTTAGACAGAGTTTTGATTTCAAGATGCTTTTGGAAACTCTGCTATTAGAGCAGAGGCTCAGAAAATGGACTCCACTGAAGGAATGTTACCCAACAGTCACCGTCAGTTACGGCCCAGGGCAGAGAGAAATCTGAGCTAAAGACTTCAGGATTTAGGGTGGGATTTTCACAATCAAATGCCATGGGGCCTATGGAATGATTTTTGGAGGCAGAGGGGGCATTCAGGCATCCTACTCCTCCCAGCTTTCTCAAGAAGGTGTGAAGTTACCCATCTGCCATTTGTAAAATTTCAGCATAATTCTAAACCAACCAAGCACTTCCTAAGGTGAAGCTCTCCAGCCACACGGGTAAGTCCCATATGGTTACCAAGAAGCACACAGCCAGTGTTCAAAGAACAGACTACACTGAGGGCAGGTTGGGTGCTGAGCTCTTCTAAAAAATGCAGTCACTCTATTCTCTTGCCAAAATACAAACTCGCCACGCTGAAAACATTTGTCATGCAAGTGTTTGAAGCTCTGTCTCTGACCTCCTCCAAAACCTGTTATTACTGACTGAAATGGGGGAGAGGGGTGTTAAAAAACCCAGATATTGAGATTCATATTTCATGATTCTTGTTCTTTATGAGCACAGTTGGGGGATTTTTTCCACAAGAGGGATGCTCCTGTGTTTCTAGACAATGTGACTGGTGTGTGCTATGGCTGAGGCAGAGGAGCAAGCACTGGGAGAACCCCCTGAAAACACCGCTGTGAACCAGGCACTGCCACCTCCCCCCCGACACAGCACAGCTTGCTGTCCGAGGGGCACTGTGCCATGCTGCACTGATACCCTGTTCTCCCCCCTGGCAGTGAGCTGTATTACAATCTGTAAAGGAGTAAAACCTACAGCCACCGTTATAAATAGTCCTGGCATGGCCTGGAGTGACTGCAGCAGAGCTGGAACTGCACTCCCCCAGCCCCTGAAGGGATCTCAGCTGTGGCTTAACTGGAGGCCATGGCTTAGCCTGGCAGCTGGGCATCTAGTCGACAGGTAGATGGGGGCCTTCACACAAGATGTGACAAGGTGTACAGCTGCTCCAGTGACTCCACGTTCACTGGGATGAGGCTTTAGGGCCTTTCAGACCCTGAAAACAGCAGTCATCTCTGTGCCATGTAATTTCCTACAGCCCTTTTTCCACAAACAATCACCCTCCTTGTTCAAGGAAGGAAGCAACAGCTGAGGCTCAGCTTAGATCATTTTGAAAGTAGCATAACTCAGAGCTTTTTAACTGGCCCTCTGATGTGTTCCTCACATGCACCCAGCTGAAAGTGTCCCAGGTCCACTGAGCAGCCGAGATGCACTGACAGCATCTATCCTGCTCCTCCAAGGATGGCTTAGGGAGATGCCACCAACAGAGCAACGATCATGAGGCTGTCTCCCAATTCTCTCCTGATTTTGTGGGTGACAATGGCTGTTCAAAACTGGGAAAAAAAAAAACAACCCAAGAACTGGAGAACATTCCCAGCATCTACACATTTTTTCATATTCTCACAAAACTGGGCTGAAAACTGACCAAACCTTTTTTACTCCCTGTTAAGTCCACTTAGCTCTTACTCAGAGCTTGTATTACTTGCTGCCAAAGCTTGTGTGGTTGGATGCTCTGCCTTACTCAAAGGTTCACAGATCTTACTCTCGTGCCAGTTTGTTACAAACACTCAGGCTACAGCTTTTGGGAAGCCCAACTTTCACCGTTACTGCCTGCAGTGTAAAAATGTGCTATGCAGGCTCTATGTGCCTTCACAAAGGACACTGCAGCATCAAGCTGTCCCAGGGAAGCACTAGACCTTCCAGAGAGAGAATTCCTCTTAATTTGCCCAACATATAAGCAGGTTCTGTGGTGCCCATACTGAAATGCCCCAGACAGAAGAGGACTGGGCCACGCTGTGTCTCCTCCCTTGTCCCTGAAGCCAACAAAGAGAATCTTTTCCTTTGGTCACCAAGGACTTGAACACCCCCCTCCCTTCCAGGAGCACATCAGCTGACGCTTCCCCACTTTCCCCAGGAGCAGCCAGACGCTGTCTGGCCCAGGCAGCTTTGCACCCCGTGGCATTCACCTTCTTGCAGCACCTCCCCCACTCCCAGCGCAGGCCAGAAGCCGCTGTCAGCCCCAGAGGTACCCGGGCAGCCGCCCGGCGCTCGTGGCCCTGCGTGGAGCAAAGTGCTGCAGCCAGCTAATTCTTTACAGCTTGCACTTTCTAGCCCTTGTTATGGCAGACAGTTGGGCGCCCCTGTACAGTTAAAGATCACAGGCCTTGATAACCTGGCTCTTTGATTTATGACAGCCCAGACCTTAGTGATCACCTAATGAGGGGAACCTGGAGTGTCAACCTGTTTATTAAATACCCAGAACCAGCTGTAGACCCAGCCAAGAAAGTAAGTTAATCATATTTCTCATTTATTTTGTGTATCCCTCTCACTCCCTGGCTCTCACCATTTTCTCCTCCGTTCTGCCTGGCTCCCCCTTTTCATCTCCAAAGGGGAGGGGTTTTGGACAGGTCATTTACGGAGACTGTCAGGGGGCCGAAATGTTTGCGATTTCCTACTGATTTCTTAGGTGTTTAGAAGTTAATAATATTCAGCACCTCATGATTCTTTCCTAGATGTCAAACAAAGACATGAAAGGCAAGGAACCCAAGAGGGAAAGGAGGGGGAAGGAGGGAAAGGGATGGAGCAGCAGGGGCAGTAGAACAACTTTCTTTTTCCCTACAGTTTTAAAGAAAGCTGCAACCAAGAAAAATCCATCTCCAGTACCAAAAAAAGCACCTAAGTATCACACAAACATCTCTCAACGGCCTTCACTGAATGAAAAATGTCTTTGCTCTTCCTTGCTAAGACCACAGGCAATAAAAACTAAGATCCAAAAGGCAAAGATTCAACCTGTAGAACTACTTTAGATGTATTAGTTTTCCCTTCTATCCCTATTTATGGCTCTTACTTGCCTAATCCATTCAAGGATGGTTTGTTGTTGTTGTTTTTGTGGTTTGGTTTGTTTGGTTTTGTTTATTTTTTCATCTGTTTGAAGAAACTTATGAAAGACAGGACTTGCTAAAAGATCACTGAATCCATCCACCTGACAAGACCCGGCTCAGAAAAGATACCTTTTATTAGAATAGTATCAGAGGACATAAAGGAAGACTCAGATACAGTTCTAAAGCACAGAGCAAGTGCACTTATGTTAATATTGATACATTACTATGAACTTTATAATAATTAAAAATGTAATGAAGCTCAGCTATCACCAGTTCAAACATCTTCATTTCACTTTACCCTCAACAGATCACTTTCTTGAACTAGAAGAGTTCTGTTCAAAAACGTACACCTCTTATCAGTGAGCTCAGGTTCTGCTATCTCCTAAGTTGAGGCTGGTCCCAGCAGCTGTGATCTGCCTCTGAAGAAGCCTGTCTGCTGCATCTGGAAAGATAAACCTCAAAAACTGAGGCAATAAACACCCTTCACTTATAAATACTTTGGTGAAACATAAATGTGGAGAAAGCACTGAGATACCTGCTCTGATCCTGTGAATCAGACCATATGCCTTGCACTGCTTTCAGAAAGGATGAGGGAGCTGATATAAAGCATCAGGAAAATCCAGTATTTAGTGTTCTTAAGATTTGTTCCCTACATTTGACTTCATCCAAGCTGGTAGCATGCTATTTGAATTGCCAGCAGAACCTTCCTGCAAAGCTGAAGCAGGTTTCTGCATACAAGGCTTGAGGTCAGCAGGGTTGCATACCACAGAGGGCAGGGCCACAACCAACAAATCATTAAAGCCTCTGGGCTGGCTGTTAGCAAAGAAGGAATTACTTGTCTCTGCTATTATCTGAGAGTCCAAAAGGAAAGAAGGCAATGGGACAAGCCTAAGCTTTGGAGTTGCAAATGTCAGATAACTATCTTCACTTCTGGCCCAACAGCAATCAGATATGGTTCCCAGTCTGGGCTCTTCATACAGTTGGTTGTTCATGTTCAGGCCTCTGCTTCTGTGAGAAACTATGAGAGCATTAGTCGGCATTTTGGGGAAAGGAAAAAAATATTGATTAGCTTTGTGATCCTTCTAATAGTGTCTTCTAGAGCCTCAAGTAAAATGCTTCCCTACCTTCTTTCACACTGACCAGAGGAGGTTACAGACTGAGCTCTAACTGACTGTGAACTAACAGGGATGGAAAAAGCCCCACATCATGGTTCTTCATCTGTAGCTGAAGAAACAAACATCCTGATGTGCCAATCCTGCAAGTTTCTGTTGCCAAGATCTCCAGGAGTCAAGCTAATCAGAAGTTCTACCCTCATCATTTCAGGCTCACCATTTGCAGAATTAGTCTAAGACATCAAGTGATGCCATTTCCAGAGGCTCCACCTCGATGTTTCAAGAGCATCTAACCCCTGATTTCAGCTGAGCAACTCTGCAATTCCAGCCCTTGGAATTTCAGTGTTGAATCCTTTCCTCCCAACCTAGGCAGCATTCAAGGCAGCTCGCACCTTGCCGTGCACCTCTGTCTCCTTGTGCAGCTTCCCAGGCTTCCTGTCACAGCAGTGCCTGGCTTTGGGAACTCGGAGGAGGAGCTCAGTGAGCTTTCTCCTGTTAGAGTCTGAGGCTGGCAGCAGTACCAACTCAAGCCCTCTGCCTGCTCTCACAGATGACAGCTTCCAGCTACCGACCTCACGCACCCTCTGGACTGCACAGGGATCTGCCTAAAGCTTCCCCAGAGCTCACTTACTTAAGTTGGCCAGAAGAGCCCATAAGGGCAGCCCAGAGTGTACTTTCTCTGGTGCTTTGTCCAGCCTGCTTGGAAATGATGGGGAAATGCTTTCAGTTGCTGCAGCCCAGCCTGGTTTTTAGCTTCAGAAACCTTAATGCTTTGCTTGGTTTCCTTTTATCTGCCTCTTTATCTGTTTAAATTTAGCCTGGTTCCTATATGCTGTTTCCCAAGTCCAAGCCAATATCTGTTACCCACTAGCCAAAGGGGATCTTTCTCTGCCACTTTCCTTCTTCCTTCAGCTTTACTCATTCTCTCGCAGGAGCTGAGGTTTCCTTGACCCAAACAGCTACCCTGCTGGCAGCTGCTGCTACCCGAGGTAAGATGTCTTCAAGGCATGACATGAAGGAGAGCTGCAGAAAATAGAAGCAAATCCTAAAGGCTGCCTATGTCTATAGAATATATTTATTTAATTGATATGCTCTCAGCTTTCCTTAATAGAAATTGTCAGAAGCATCAAGCAAAATTGCCTCTTGCTATTCACTGGGTCCCCCAGAGCAGGCAGGTAGCAGATGGGGATGGGAAGAAATTGCTAACTGCCCTTATTGTGTGGAAATGAGCCTGCAAGCACTTGCAGGGGAGTATTTCAAGGCTCGAGAAATAATAACAGAGACATAGTAGCAAGCAGCTAAAGTGGGAAACAGGAGCAAAACAGGTTTGTGTTAAGAAGGGACTTGAAAGGAAGAGAATACAACAAGAGGCTGCTTGCATCAGGAGGCAAGGCTTGGGGGTGGCTCTCTAGATGGGGACATTGAGGGGGAGGACAGGGGGGAAACAGAAGACTTGTTTGCCTTCCCTCTGAAGACCCTGCAGCCAACATGACTGACACCTGTCATTCAGTCCCTGTCTGCTGTGCTCTCTTTCACTCAGACGCCCTCATTGGCACTGGAAAGAGCAGAACGTGTAAGGAAGCCACTGCAGGGAGCTGCCTGGGCTGCTCTGCTCTGCTCTCTGCCCTGGGGGCAGGCGAAAGGAGCAGCAGCACCCAAAGCTGCCACTGCCCTGCTGTCAGCCGGCCAGTCACAGCTCGGAGAGGGCTGTCAGATCGGGATGGCTCCAGCGGGTCAGCAGGGACATGTCTGCCCCTCCTCCTGCCAGGCTTCTGACTGGGCTGGAGCCCCAGGGAAATAAAGGGAGCCTTGTGGCTACTCAGCCCACGCTCTCCCTCCTCACACAGCCACCTTAGGGGAGGAGACCAGTCTAAACCTTACCCGCATCCATTTCAGTTTAGAGCCAACCCTTGTCACCACTTCGCTGCATGATGGAGGCTTTTGTGCAGCATGCTCCACAGACCACTGTCCTCTTTGGTTTCAACCCCTCAGCAGTATTATGGGATTTTCCATACTAGACAAGGACATGCTGCACCAGTTCTCTAGCAAACAGATCTAACGCTGACAGGCAAAAAGAACAAGACAAAGAGCTGAATCTTTACAACTGAAGAAAGTCTGTTAAAACTCTTACTTTCTTTTCCCCTTCTGTCAGGCAAAATAGCAAAACCGTTTTTCTGATATTATCTTTCAGCATGGTCCAGACAAAGCCTTCAGGACCAGCTATGGCTGTGATGGCAACAGGAATGGGGGAAAGTCACTTCAGTGATTTGGCTGCTTACATGACTTGCAGTGGCGATGCTGGCACTTCCCCTGCTGCACTGTAAATCCAGCCATGAAGTCTGTTGGTAAAAAACATCCTCATCCAGTAGCACAGACCTGGGGCTTCCTACACAGCTTTAAAAGCAAGAGGAACATTCTCCCTTGTCCTGAAAGCCTTCAGTTACAAAGAACAAGGAATATCTCACATAAACTGCTTCAGCTACGCCAGCAGAGAAATCTATTTGGGAAAGATTTTTTTTTTCCCTTTCTTCTTCCTTTCCACCCACCCCATTATCTCTTTCCCTTTCCCCAAACACATTGCTCATTTCACTTTGTCCTGTTTTTCTGTGTTGAACAACCTGTCCTCACTGTTAAACCCTGTGTATCTCAAGCCTAATGCAAGAATCCCATTCTCCTCTCTCATCTTTGCCTTTGTTACTGCACAAAGCACGTGCAGAGCACATGGAATTTCAAGCCAGTAGTTTGACTGCAGCAAACCCCTGCTGACCACCTCCAAGATTACTCAGAATTTGTCAGACACAACACTCTCACCTTCAGTGAGACTGAGCTGGGCTCCAAGGAGAGATGTGCTCTCCTAAAGATCAACTGCACAAAGCTATATAGGCAGCTTAGGACACAGATCTTGGACCAACCTTCTTATCTCTCCAAGTGGCTTTGAAGTCAAGAGGAGACAGGTCTAACTCATTTGGTGCTTTTGTAAAGATCACCAGGCATTTCAGATATCTATACAGCTGCCTAAATCTGGCCCCGAGGCTCAGACCCTCCAAAAAGGTATTTAAAGCTTCCAGCCTCCACTGCCTTCAGTGGAAGACAGGCACCTTAATACTTTCATAAATCCAGTGCTCATGCCTAAATCACCTCTGAAAATGGTAGAGGGTGAAAGTCAATACCACCCAACAGCAGGCAGGGCAGAGGTCCCTAAGCTGCTAAATCCACCACAGAGCGCAGCGTAGTGCTGCCTGGGTGCTGGGCACATCCAGAAGCAGCCCAGTTACATTAGCAGGTTCCCACATTCCCACCAGTAAGCCCCACCTGAAGAATTGCCCTGAGGCTCTGATGTCACTTAGGTGCTTTTAAAATGTTGCCCTTCAACTAAATCCAGCTCCGAAATCAGTCTAATGACAATTCTGCCCCCTTGGCTTCACTTCTCAAACACTTCTGTGCCTGGAATTTGCTCACACAACCATCTGACTTGTTTTGCTCCTGCAAATACAGGCATCTGTGCATAAATCATGGTATTTGCTGATGAAACACTCCCCCAAACAACCTGTATACAAAAACACAATTACTGGGGGAGTCCTGACAAGAAAAATTCAACGCGAGCTTGCTAGGCAGCTAATAAATGTGGCTCATTTTTCTCTTTCTCCCTCAGTCAGGAAGGAACCCAGCTATTTTTAAATCTGGATTCATGTATGGAGCCAAATATAATGTTCTTTCTTCTGTGAGAGAGAACAGGAAAAGATTTAAAATGTCCTAACATTTCCTAGGCCAGCTTATCTCTCTGTCACTCTCCCCAAGAGAGACCCACTGTCTGCCTTGTCTGTTTAGACTCGACTTTATTTAGTTATTTATTTATTTTAGGCCAGAGTTGTCTTTCCCTGTGTTTGTACAAAGCCCAGGACAATGAGATCACTGCTGCTGAAGGAGTAAGAAGCCTGTGCCGGGGGTTTGTATGGCGACAAGATCCCTGCTTCCCAAAGGGATGAGCGTGCAGGCACACCGCTGGAAAACGGGCCAAAATGGCAAGAGAAGAACCTCAAGCAAAGGAAGACAAAGCTTTCTCAGATATGGGGGGCCTACGTGCACCCACACCTTGGACCCCAGCACAGTAGCTGTCTTTATTTTGGTGGAATTGTTCCCATACTTCAGTGTAAACAAGTACTTTTGTACTTTCTGGCTGGCAGCCCACCCTGTCTGGCAGAGTGATAACTCCCAAAGCCGATGCACTCGCCGCGAATGCCCAGACATTAAGGCAGCCAGACACGGGCCTTTCAAAACACATCATTATTAAACAGAGGTGTGGGTGGGAGGAGAATTCAGATCAGAAAGACACACCCAAGGTTACCACATTGTGTTCTAATTTTAACACTTCGCAGAGCCCAGCAGCAGAGCCTCCCTGGCTGTAGCTCCCCCCACCCCGATGGCTCCTGAGGGTCAGGGGGTGCCGCATTGTGAGTCGCTTCCTCCCAACCAGGTTTAATTTGGGAACGATTTCTAATTGCCATTGTATATGCCATCGTCTCTCAGATAACCATGGAGTGAGTTTTCTATTTGTTGGCTATGACTCAAACAACCAAAACAAAAAGAAAAAGCAACTCCCCCCCCCGGTTTCTTTGGAACAATGACTGAACCCTGACACTGCAGGGGCTGTTCCAGCTGCAGAATGGAAGGGCAGTGCCTCTCACTGAGGGTGTGAGGACTGCACACACTGACACCCTGGCACTGCACACACTGACACCCTG
Source organism: Corythornis vintsioides (assembly GCA_025447755.1). Lineage (NCBI taxonomy): Eukaryota > Metazoa > Chordata > Aves > Coraciiformes > Alcedinidae > Corythornis > Corythornis vintsioides. The sequence goes on from JAOEGS010015338.1 coordinate 261,131, forward strand.
GCAGTGCTGAAGCTCTTTGGAAACAATCTTCCCGGGGCATCAAGACCCCCTGTCCAATTAGTGCTCCAGAATCCATTAGAGGGGAATCTTTCCGGTAGCTCTGAGCAACACCACGGTTACCTGGTTCTCCACCTTCTGGTCCTTACTGGCTCTAGCTGCCAGGCCCAGCTAAAGTCCTCTCCACAAACAAATCCCGGGATTTTGCTGTGGTCCTACCTCCTCCCCATCTTAATTTGCATAGATCTTTCCTCTTCTCTTCTTAAAATTAGCCTGACCACGGAATCACAGAGTGTTAGGGTTTGGAAGAGACCTCAAAAGATCATGTAGTCCAACCTCCCTGCTGGGGCAGGATCACCCAGGTCAGATCCCACAGGAATGAGTTCAGGCAGGTTTTGTCTGAGAGGGAGACTCCACAACCTCCCTAGGCAACCCATTCCATGTTCCTACCACTGGGAACCTTCCAGTGACACCTGCTTTGAAAATGGAAATAGGAGAGACAATAAGTTCTCCAAAAGACAAACATTAGAAACTTTACAGCTCAAAGCCTACAATGCTTTTCAATTTCTCATTTCCTCCTGACTTCTTGCACTAGTAACTTAAGGGTTGTGTTATTGTAATGGCTTGTTACAACAGCCTGTTGTAACAGTGTGTTTGGTAATAGAAAGCTGGAGTGCACCATACAGCACTGTGCAAACACCCTGGAAGTTTCTGTCCCAGGAAGGAGGGAGACAGAAGGACAGAGGGAGGGAGAGTGAGAGGGTAACTGCTTCAGTCGGGCCCTGTGGAATGGCAATGGCTGGGGCCAGAGCAGGACCTGCTGCAGTCCTGAAGTCCCTGGGTAGCACAGTGGGCACTGCCTTACAGCACTGCCAAACTGCATTTGTCTGAAGACAGAGAAGAAGAAAAACTGTATTTAAATCTCTGACTCATTTTCTCTTACAAGTGGGACAACAAATTACTCTTCTTCATTCATTAGACTCCGATTCACCTTTTATTTAGGGGACAAAATCTTTGCAGAAAAGCAGCCTGGGTTTTATTAGGTTTGTGCTCACCATGTAGCACAGTGGAGTTTGAACCTTTCAGTGGGACCAGTATATGCTATTATAACTGTTATACGTAAAGACAAGACAGGATATAATGTATTTAAGCAAATGTAAGTTAAAAAAAAAAAAAAAAGATTCACTGCAATTATTTTTTTTTGTCCCGTGCCTAGTGAAGAATTAATGCTTTGGACACAGAAATTGCTTCCTGCCCTTCAAGCATTCAATGGGCTTAAATCCTTTCAGAAAACACCTCCCTCTTCCAAAAAAACAAAATTAAAAATTGCCCTTTAGGATTAACAGCTTCCAGGATGATAACCCTCAGGAGTCTGAGGTTGGTGTGGAGGAGGATTGTCTGTAAATGAATTGAAACACTTTCAGCTCTGTTGACACCATGAACCAAAGAGGGGGGGGTGAGGTGTGGAGGAAGTGTTAGAAGTTTAGAGTCTGCTGGAGAAAGTGTGAACAAGCCAATTAAATCCTGACACTTCTGAACAAAGAGGTCTCTTAGGAAGAAAGAGATTAGCACCTCCTATTCATCCCGCTGCAGGCAGGGATGGAGGGAGCCAGCAGCTTTGCAGGGGCTGTAGGACTGCCCGATGGCTCTTGAGTAGCAATGCAAAGGAATCCTGCCCTGCTGCCATCGTTGGATGACTGTCCTCACCACCCCTGGCACCGCAGTGCACTATAGTTTGCCTTTGTGCAGCTTGAGCCTGTGTAAAGAAAAGAGGTGAGCCAGGAGAGCTGGTGAAATTGCTGCCATGCTGTTGTGCCCCCATGTCAAGTCACCTCCTACTTTACCGCCAAGCCTGTATTAACTACGTTCATTAGCTTCACCAATGGTGCAGCAGACTTCACCCACCTAGGCTGCTGCCCTCTCTTCAAGACGAGGATCAGTAGAACAACAACAACAATAAGAGACAGCCCCAAGCTCCTCAAGTACTGGAATGAATTTGGATCCAGGTATTTTTTTTCCTCTGGCCCATTATGGACCAACAGACAATTTGAATCTTGGTCAAAAAACACCATGATGAACTCTTTCTGGAGTTCTAGATAAAGCACAATCTTAATGTACAATTAAGACTGTGCTTTATCTAGAACTCCAGAAAGACTCCATGGACCTGTAAGTTGGGCTTTTAAAGGTCTCAGTTGTAAGACAGTCACAATAGTCACAACAATGGGGTGTTTCATCCTACCCAATGAAAACGTGCAAACCAGAACATGTAAAATTTCTCACTATAGATAAGGCACCCAAAGTACTAGGAACTGCTGAACTTCTTGGACATGCTTCACTTCTAATTCCACTCTTATTCCAATATTCCCCACCTGCCAGCTCCCCGTTGTTCGCCTGTGCAGTACAGGCTGCCACTTCCCACTCATTGGCATAACCACCCTTGCAAATCCAGCCATGGGCTTGAGGAGCTGGGTACAACCAGAGCTCTGTGTCTACCTAACCCCAGTGAAGTCACCAGAACACAAGGAGGTGATGCAGTTACAGGAACAGAAATACACACCTTTGTTTTTAAACTAGACAGCAAGGTCCTGACAGCCCAGCTTTAACAGTGTGGTCACTGGGAGACTCCTTACTCCTCTCCACCTTTTAGTTTCACGGTGGCCTTGGGCTGCCTAATACCACCACTATGGAAAACGTTGTGAAGGAGCTTTTCCTTTCAATCAATTAGTTTCCACTGAGTGCACAAATGTCTCTGAACAGTCATTACCCAGATGAGATTGTATAAAAGGCAGAATCCAAAATTCATATATAGGTTAGTTGATGCACCTTAAAGTAAGTGGACATTCATTTAACTTAACTCCATGGCCAAACCCTGTAAATTATCTTCCTGTGCTCTAGTTCAAATGTTCTATAGCTCTGGTTGGGACTGGAGATGTGAGCTCCTTCTGATTTAGATTTCAAATGAACTTTCTACAACTTGAATTAAAAGGGCATGTACCATTTCACTGTTTCCTTGAACTCTCCACACCTCATTCCCTTGCTCTTGACATAATGCCAGAGAAAGCACAAGCATTGGAGAGTTGGGTTATTAATTTGTGTAGTCAGGAGGAAGCAAGAAGCCTGAGCTGCTAGCTCCTAATGAGAGCTGATCAAATGCTAGGCATTTTCTATGGCTATCCAACCCATGAATTCACTGTGTTTGTGTTCCTTTGGGGTTCACTTTCCATGAACAGTCCAGAAGACCAGTTTCTTGGCAGGAACAATCTCAGAAGCAGCCAAGTTCTAAGGAAGCATTTAAAGAATACTTGTGGAAAAAGGAATTTTCAGATTGTCAGACTCAAGCTCCATCCTAGCAAACAGGTCCTCAGCACTGCTCATTCACCTCATCTGGACACAGAAAGATGCCACATGATCAACCCACCCAACAGAAACAGACAACTTTAGCTCACTTCTGAACTAATTCACACTCAAGTGCTCCTAATTTGCCAACATTTTCCAGTCCATTATTAGAAATCCTGTGCTCTGGAAGACTGGAAGCTATTTACACTAAACCTGAGCTCCACTCACAACCACATCCCTCCTGTGCCCGCATGTTACCCAGGGGCAATGGAGGTCACTGAGGGGCAACCTACACCTACAATACTGAAAGTTCTCCTCTGTACAAAGGGCTCAGACATACTGAATTTGCATTTTTAGCCCTCTATGCCATCTAAAAAATCTGTGTGTTTGGTGATGGAGGACAGAAGATCTTTTCCTCAGAACCACAGGAGACTTTCTTAAGTGGCTGGGACCATAATCTAGGAACGAGGATAGAATAAGAAGACTCCTACTTCACAATATGGCTGCTCTTACTTGGCTAATTTGAGAGAAGGACCTTAACTGTAGATAACTTCAGTGACCTTAGGCAGTGAAGCAGATAAATTTTCTATGTCTGACCTGAGAAGCTCTTTCAACACCAATGTGGAAGCTTTCTGAAGTTAAAAACTCTCCTTCCATTAAATCCACAAACATTGGATTAGGTGAACACAAAGAAAGGCAAGGAGGTGTCCTTTGGTATGTACTCAACTCCCATAAAGCAACTTTTTGTCTTTCAGCTGAACTAATGGCCTCCTGCATCAGAGATCATTAAGGGAAAATGAGTTAGTTTGGTCTGCTCAGTATTTTGATTTAAAACCTGCAGAGTCATTCTCCTCAGGGCGTGTATTCACTGTGTTTGGGGCTTTTCCCTTCTCCTCCCGTATTTAATCACAACATTACTAATGAAAACAAAAAAGAAACTCTAGCTGGGCCTTGCATGATTTAGGTACCAAGTAAACAGTACTTAACAGTTCTAATTGAAGGTCAGTAAATCCCCAAGAGATTAAATGAATCCTGCAGCGAGATGTGTAAATCTCTCTGCCTTTTACGGCGTCCCAGCCAAGACCCCGTGCTCGCCTGTGCAAGACTTCATAAATGTGGTATGCACTTAATCAAAACCATTTTGCCACCAAAGGGGCAACGGGTGTAAATCACAATTAGTCTTGGCACTAAACCGCTGGCACAAAGAGGCCCAGCGATGCCAAAGATCATCAGGGGCTGCCTTCTAGCCCTAGTTAGCCGTCTGGCACCGCCCGCGGCTCCCAGCGCCCATCCTGCCGCTCGGCGGGGGAACTCCAGCGGGGGAAAATAAAGCAGCTGGGCAGGACAGTGGAGCAGGAGGGGTTTGCTGCTCTGCAGCTCATGCTCTGCCTGCCCTCTGCCAGCTCTCACCCCAGTTTAGTAACCATTAATAAGCTAAAGCACGGAGCTTTGGCAACAGCCTAGCTCTTTGCAGCTAAACCTTGTAGATTTAATAATCCCATCAAAGTTTATGTTCCAAGCTGTATTTCAAAGTTTAATGGCTGGTGCACTGAGAATACTCTGGAAAAAGGCTTGGAGAAGTTGGTTTATTTTTTAGCCAGTTGAGAATCCAGAATGGGCAAAGGAACTGTGGAGCCACTGATGCCTCGTGAGGCTCGTCACCTTTGGCCTTTTACTTGTGCCCAGATCAGCTACCTAAGTAGAATCATGGGGCAAGGACACTGGACGTCTTGAGAGTGTAATCATGTGTAAAAATAGGTGAAGACAAAGAATGGAGGTTCTAACACTCAGCTCCAGTCCTAAAGAAGTCCAAGGCTGCTACAGAATAGAAGATCAGTTTACCAGAGTTCCTATAGAAGAGAAAGTCACAGAGATGCCAAGCAGCAGGGAAAAGACAGCAGAACTCCAAACAAAGCTGCAGAGATATGTAACACCTCTAAGACATGGAAACACACGAGTATTCAAGCAACAAAACTGGAAAAATATAAGAGATCTAGCAATGCTATTAAGTAGGAACATTTCTGAGGTTCCCAAAGCATATTCAACCCCTGATTCAGCTGTACTCTCAAGATCTCTCAGTACTTAAGTTTCCCAAGAGGCTGATCCCTGTAGATGTTCTAGCAACTTAAGATTTTTTCCACACAGCAGGTGAGATGTCACCCAGCTTTCTAAATCTTCATTTTAAGCATGAATTGAGCTAGCCTTTGTGAAACAGGCATCTTGGATGCATCTGATTAATTGTTCTTGGAAGCAATTCAGTGGTCCTCTCTGTTACAGTTGTTGTTACAGCCTATGGCAACTGTTTGGATGGAGTGAGATCCCCAGAGCCTTTTTCTTTCTGTATGCTTGTACTATGATCATCAATAGGTTGATGGGTCTTGATTAGAACCTCATCTAAAGATTACAAGATGAGGTTGTAACAGAACTAGGGTCAAGTGATGACAAGAAATCAAAAAGGTTATGGCAGCATTTGATGTCATAAGCCCTTCTGAAACGAGGCTTACATGATACCTGAGTGCCACTGCTCCACACAGAACACTATGAAGTGTACCCAGAATGGTTCCTAATGCACAAGCAATATTGTTATCTCAGCAGAAAAAAAAATCAATATAATAACTCTGCTGCACTATGTGACTGTGCTGCATCTTGACCCTAGGGAAAACAGACAGGTGTATGTTACTGCCCTGTGAAAATCCTTAACCTGACAGCACCTCCTGTGCTGTACAGACAACTGCTCCACCTCTTACACACGACATCCTTCAGGCACAGTCGGGCCTAATACATCCCATGTGGTTTGATTTAAGGCTCTGAAGGCATTTCTGCTTTGGAGAAATGCCTTCTCCAGGCATGTGGGGATAGCACTGCAGGGCCATGCTTTCATTCTCCTCCTCCCCTGCCCATGTACCTCTCAATTCTGTTGTTTCTTCCCTGCTGACACACAGCTGTGAAACAGTAGCTCATTGGCAACTCTCTAGAAGGCAGGAATAAAGGGATTCTCCAGCACCACAGTTGGTGGATGGGGACAATATGATTCTCTTCCCATCACCCAGCAGCAAACAGCTACAAGCACACAAGCTGCCCCTACCTTCCTGCTTTCCTACTTTCACTGTTTTCCTTGCCACCTCTCTCCTTCTATCACTTCGTCTCTCACTTCTCAAGCAGCCACATATTCTGCTTTATTTCCTTCTTGCTTCCCCTCTCATTATTATTCCCCCTTCAAGACATTCCCATCTTTTTCTCCATTCTCCTGACTTGTCCCATGTTGTTCTTATTTCTCATTCTTTCACACTGTAGCTTCCCTTTCTCCCCCTCCTCTATCTTTTGCTTGCCCTCCTCCTCTCCCCACTTCCCATTATCTTACTTCTCCCTTATACCTTCTTTCTCTTCTCCTCCCCCAGTGTGCCTGGAGCTGCCGCAAAGTCGGCTGGAGCCTTAATTGCTGCTGCCCTGCCTGACGTCAATGGGAGGTGACATCTCCTGAACGCAGAGCAGCAGCCGTCCCTTTGCATATTCCCTCTGTCTGAGCGCATCAGGAGAGATGTCACAACCAGAAAGCCAGGAGCCACGGATGAAGCAGGGAGCCACAGAGATCACTGGGAAGCTAGCATGAAACATTGAAGAGCTTGGTAAACCTCCTTTCCACAATGGGTTCTTCCAGTGCTTTCTGCACTGCTGGTCTCAGGCTCAGAGCATTTACAGGAACTGACATTTCCAAAGTTGCACGGCAATGTTACACCAGGGTTTTTAAAGAAAACAAATGTTTGTGTTCAACTCCATTACAGCTTTGTGGCTCCCTGTGGGAGGGTGACTTTCCAGTAATTGAGCAAAGATGGTATTTCACAGAGTAGGGGACACCAAGTGCTTACACCCTTTTAGACCTGGCATGTTACTGAAAACGAGATGCTCACGACACAGGGAAGGAGCAGTGCAGGCAGTGGCGTCCCTGTGCTCGGTTCAGGACTTGACACTGGAGCTTCCAAGCCTGCATTGCCTTGAGGAGAGAATCACAGAATTGCTTAGGTTGGAAAAGACCTTTTAGATCAGAGACCAACCACTCCCCAGGGCACCACTGGAAAACCCCTTGGGGTTAGGAACTCTACTCCTGCCCTGGGCCAGACCTGGACAACTCTTGTGGGTAAGACATTTTTCTGCACATCAAACCTAAACCTCCCATGGTGCAACCCGAGGCCAGGTCCTCTTGTCCTGTTGGTTGTTCCTTGGGAGACCAACCACACCTTGCTGCAAATACCTGTCAGGGAGTTGTTGAGAGCAAGGTCTCCCCTGAGCCTCCTTTGCTCCAGGCTAAACAAGCCCAAACCAGACCACTTGCACTTCAGCTCTCATTCCCACACAGCCTTTCCCCAGGCACTTAACTGCAATAGTTATTACAGTATCAGCATCTTGCCTATCAGCTGTTTCTCCTCCAGTCTCTCAGCATTTGCTGTTCAGCTCCTTAACCCCACTTTAATCCTGCAAATACACTTTTGCCCAGGTCTGCAGTCAAGATCCACAAACTACACAAATGCCAGGATGTCGGTTTGGTTCACATCAGCATCCTGGAGAGAAGTTCCAGCAGTGGCTGGAACTTTCCCACTGAAACTCTCCCTGTAGCTCATGGGAAACAGTGCTTGAACTTTGATCCTCAAAAACATTAGGCCTAGCACTTGAAATTGTAGAGGGGTGTATAAACAGTAAGGAAATCCTGACATCCCAGTCCTGAGCAGGAGTGTTTCTTTTCTATCATCCTTTGTTCACACGTGTAACCAGGCACACCAACAGCTGCAGTGATTTTGCGATGCTGAAGTGTTTGCAGAGAACAGTATTTCTCACCAAATGAGCACACGCTTTGCAACAATTACAGCTTCTCTATTCTGCTTCATGGCTTTGTTTTAACTCCAAACTCCTTGAGATATATTTGACTTTTTCTTCTTCTAAGAGACTGCTACATATCGTCGTCCAAATGAGTTGAGCAGAAAACTGCTGTTTAAGCCTTCAGTCTTATCTGTATGCTTCGAGGCCTCAAGTTCAAAGACATAAATGCCTGTCTTGTCTACATAAGCTCAGCATCCTTCACATATATTCTTAAAATGCACCACCTCCAAACATGTTCAGGAACACAAAACATACACTCATATATGCACCAGCAACTTCATGTGGTTCACATTATATGTGAATCAAGAGTGGAGTTTACAGCAAGAAATCTGCTTTATTTGGTGCCTCTTAGATTTCAGATTTTACCTGAAATGGACTGCAATTGTCACACTTCAACAAACCAAATAATAAATAACAGGTAATTTCATGTTCTTGTTAAATCCATGATGTGTCAACACGTCCCTGTTTCAGTTAACCACCAGACAGCAAGGGTTTTCTCTCATGATTTTCAATATGTACATATTTCAATCCTTTTATTTCTCCACGTTTTCCATTTTATTGAACAGAGGCAGCAGAGCTCAGGGACAGACCAGGCTGCACAGGCAGAACACTGCTAAACACGTAGAGATCAGAAAGGACTTCAGAGGGCAAGGTAAGGATCCTTTGCACCATATTCCATCTGAAGACACTGACACCGAGAAGGGAAATCAATGTGCTTATGACCACAGGCAAGTGAAGAACTCCTGTTTCCTGGCTCACAAGTCACTATTCGTTCCCATCATACAGGCACCGAAAATGGCTTCAGTGCACAGGCTCAGGACTGAGGTTTCTGCTCTGAGTTGTGCAAGTTCAGTGTCTGCCCATCACTACAATGCAGAAGCACAGACTCACAACAAAAATGACCCAAATACAGTAAAAATATTTGCAATGTGCTTGCAGTGTATCTGCCTTACATAGCTACCAACTAGCTATTCAATAGCTGCTCTTCTCCACCTCCACTCTCTTCTGATCAGCTTCAACCGGATTTTACTATTCATAACAAAAATCAGCAGCAGATTTATGCAGTTACTGACAGAATTAGACTCTGTATATTATGGATATAAACAAAAATATCAGTGAAACCAACTACCTGAAACCCAGGTATCTCTGCACACAGGAAAGAAAAATGACTGGGAGCTACAGCAAATAAACACCCTGAGAGAAGCAGTTCCAGAAAGGCTTACACTATAGACAAGCTCCAGAGAGCTCCAGGAGGCCACCCAGGCCCAGGAACAATGCTTTGGTAGCTCAGTCACTGTGACTCTTCAGAGAGTTCAGACTCAAATCTGTGAGGGGCTAGAGACAGTGGGAGTTGCTCAGCAGCTCTGAACCACTGCCTGAGAATTGCACAAGTGAACCAGAACTGAAGTTATCTAAAGATTCTTCCATGGTAGCTTCATGCTAATTTCTGGGAAATGACATCTAAAAGTGACAGACAGAACTGCTTTCTTCAGTGCTCTGAAATGAGACCTTGTATTGATCTGGGCCACTGGTTCTCAGACACCATTGTCCCAAATCACTTATTCACATTGTGCTACAGAGAAGCCAAAGGAAAATGTTTTAACTGTAATCTGATGGTTGAAGATATCTGATTGATATCCCCAGCTCCTCATTCAATAAAGAGCTGGGCCAACCTACTGTAGAGACCTGATCCTGCAAGATGCAGCCCCTCTTCAAGGCTTTCCAAACCCTCCACTAAGCTCACTGACGCCCGGAGTTCAGGATTTACACTGCAATTTTAAAATGTCCTATGGGTAAGAAATGCAAACATGATTTCTCTGTTTTAGGCTGTTCCATGGACAAGGGCTCTGTGACTCCAGCAGAAGTGCCTGCTAACATGCTATCAGAGAAGGCTTTTCAGAACTTGCTTAACTCACTGGAATAAAAGTCGATAAGAAAACCAGAGCAAAGAGCTCCTGAATGAATTACAACCATTTCTCATAAAGAACCCCAGGCTGGCCTAGGAAGAAAAGCAATTCCAGGTTTTAAAGATAAGGTAGTCAAGTACAAAATAAAATGGGGAAAAATTAGTAAGGCAGAAAAGAGGGAATTAGAGTCACTATTCCAAGTTCAAAACACAGACACACTGGATGGGCACAAGTGAGACCAGTTCGAGGTCCTCAGAGCAGAACCAACCTTCTGTGTCCACAGGAGCGAGGCACACGTGTCCAGACAGGTGTGCACCAGCCACACTCAGCACTTCACCCGCTCTGCCATGGCACTGGGACACACTGCATGGTGGCTCACACAGCCCCTTCAGACTGTAGCTGTCTGAACCTGAACAGCCATTGAAGGAAGGTAGGATTTGACATCCTGAGGCTAACAAAAGAACAGCCAACTGCTCTCCCCTGCTGGGAGAAAGGGGCAGGTTTCTTTTTCCTGCTCATCTTAAATAAAGTTGAAATTCTGGAAGAAATGCAATTCAGTAAGTCACCCCTCCAAATTAGGTTAGATCAGTTAAAACGACAGCTAGAACTTCTGCAGTGTTACATTTTTGAGGGCTTGCTTTAATTAGGCCTTACACAAATTATCCAAAGTTGCAAAATGAAGCATCACTTGGTGCTAAAGGAGTTTCATTTTAAAAGAACTGAAACATGGTTTTGCTGAATAGCTGAAGCTAATTAATTGATCATTAATTTAAATTTATTATTTAATAAATAATATTGTTATTAATTTAATAATTAAACTTATCTCAACCAAAAAAATGAGCAATTTTTCAACAACTGTTACCCAGGACAAACTGTTTTGGTTTATAAAATTTTAAGATCAGTAATGGACTGGAAATTTGTTGTTTCCATGTTCTCTAAGATACAACATCTGTATGAAAAACAAGTAACTAACTCCCTGCCAGCTCCACATAAAGCTTCCCGGGGCTGGGAAGCTTGCCTAGCTGTACATACTCCCTGTGAGACATCCCTAAGGTGAGCACTGACCCTTCCTTTCATACTGCTGGGATCCTAATTAAAAAAATCCCATTTTTAACACTGCATGCATTGATGCATTTGACATCTCAACCAAGTAAAACTGGTGCAGTATTTACCAACAGTACTTCTGACAGAGAGGAACCATCCTTATTTACCTCTATTGTTTTTAATGCTTGAGCCTCAAAAGGATCATTCAAAGGTCAGTTACTTGAATGGTTTCACTGCTGATCTTTACTTAAATATTTTTGGTTGACATTTGTGTCCCATGGCTAGTGACCACTACAGTTCCACAGGCTAGTGTGGAAATTCTACACAAATTCCAAAAAGGAATGGCCCCACCCATTCCCTTCTATGCCCATCATCTTGGCCTTGTTCTCCTAACAATGCCTCCTTCTAACCTGCCATGGATGTCAAGGCAGCAGACCAAATAACTTGCCTGGGTTACAGTTAGTCAGGTCACAAAAAAATCCTGACAAACGGGCAAGCAGGGACAGCAACAAGGGAATAATCTTTCCATGGCACTACTGGCTCAAAAAGCTCCAAGGACTGCTGGCTCTGTGTGTGCAAATGCCTGCACACATGTGCACAACACACACACACACACGTGTGTCTCAGCTTCAGAGTTCCCATAGCTCCAGCTGAAGCTTCTCAACAAGAACTTCTGTTTTCATATTCAGGGTGTAGATTTTTGTTTTGACAGGAGTAACCAAAAAAGGAAAGTGTGAGGACAGCTGAAGAGAAATAGTACTCCTATCACACTAGCAAGAAGGGACAGACTGTACTGTGTACACTCTATGTGCCCCCCACCAAACTCCCCTAATTCCAGTGGCACTGCTACAGAACTTCCCACATTCCATTTCACTACAGAATCCCCTTCCCCACTGCTGTCTGCCAGGCTGGGAGACACATGAGCATGAAGTGTCACTCTCACCTCACCAATGGTTGCCTGCAACTTGTCCCAGTGCAGGCCAGAACCTGGGGCTGAAGATGCCAGAACAGTCCCTCACCTTCTTCCTCACCAGTATCAGCTCAGCTATGGAAACTAAGTATTAGTGACAGTAATAAATCAGGGAGTCACCCCAAGCAATGGAAATCCCCTACTCTCTTAATCATCCACAGAATCTAATTGCCTTTCCCCCTCACAACCCCTCCTACACCTGGCCAAACCACTTGGCCACTCCAGGCAGCTTGTAACCAACAACAGTGAGAATAAATTTTTCTATTCCTACTCTTCCTTGGTACAGTGAGTTTGGGAATTTACTTTCCAGAAGCTGCTGTGAAGTGTAGAGGTAACACCATGTAAATTAGAGTATTTCTGTTGTGTATGCTGGGTATGCATTTCTTTCTCTCTATGTAGATACACGTAAGAGTTTTATTTGAAACACAGTTTCTGCCATTCTTTCATCAAGTGGCTCCAGCTTCAGTTACATACTCAGATATTTCCCTACTGCACAAGATGTAAGAAGCTGCATTGAAAAGGCAAAAATATTAATTCTAGCTGAACAGTCTTGTCTCTGTGGTTTAGGATTGAAGCAATCAGTGCCCCCCAACTTGACCTGAACAATTGCCCCATGTGAGTATCTGACAGGATCCAGATTGCTTCCAACCAGCCAAGCACAGTGGTTTGTGGTAAATCAATTGTGTCTGGTGTGACTGGTCACCAGAGGTGTTCACCAACCTCCTGCTCTGCAGGGCAAACAAACTTGTCTGTTAATTTAGAAATTGTAACCCACTTAGAGACAAAAGAGGCAGCTTTTGTCCTGCAAATGCAGTATTACAGAACCGATAGTACAAGAGAAAAATATCCTCAGATGGGGTAAGGAAAGGAAGATTCTTGAAACAAGCCATTTCCACAGCACTGACAAAACAGTTCAAAGGCTTGGAGTGAAGACCTTTGTATTCAGGAAGGGGGTGTAGGCAGCTGCACACAATAAAACCTACAAGTTTCTCAGAAATATAGCTAGGTGATTAATTCAGTCAGCTCTGCCAGGCTGGAAGATCAAGACCACACAAAGGGATGTTTGTCAGGGATTCAAGCTCAAAAATCCTTGCTTACAGTAAAGACAAAAGACAACATGTTAGCTTAAGAAAGCATGTACACTCTCCCCCTGAAATGAGCCTCTCCTGTCATCACTGACATCAGCACACTGAGCAGGATTTGCATCCTGATGGAAGGCAAAAGTTACATTTCTCAAACCCTTAAAAGAAGGAAATTAAGGAATCTTTCAGAAAGTAGAAAAAACACACCTGAAGGCCATATTTAAGTTAACCTAATTTTACTTTTTCTTTTTGACTGAGATTTTGAAGGGTGCTGGAGAGAATCCTCCTGTGCAAATGCTGAGCAGTGTTTCTCCAACAACAGAGCACCCAGCACAGTGGACACTTGCTATACCAGGTGCAAACTGTAGTCTACCTAATAAAGTCTGTGACCTTTAGCAGCATCCAGCTAAGGAAACAGAGAAAAAGCAAAAATAAGTAAAATTACGGGTCTTAAAATGATTCAAAAGAGCAAATATTATGGCACTGCTAATCCATTGCTACAGCAAAGCTCCTTGGTTTTCACATGGGTATCTCCACTACTACTGCACTAAATGTCCTCAGCTCAGGAAGGCCAGGGAATTGCAGGTTGTTAGGACTTTGAAGGGACCACTGAAGATCATCTGGTGCCACCACCCTGCTCCAGCAGGGTCACCCAGCATCACAGTGTCCAGGTTGGTTTGGAATCTCTCCAGAGAAGGAGACTCCACAACCTCTCTGGGCAGCCTGAGCCATTAAATATCACAGCCTTGCAGAATTAAGGTAGTTTGTGGCATTATGCATTTTAGCACACATATCCTTGGCTTGTTCCCTGAAGTGGGCTTCCAAAATTCCATTAATTTCCAGCAAAAGCAACACCCTATACACAAAACATTCTTATACTCCTATTTTCTTGAGTAAACAAAAGGAAATTCTCATAAATTTTGCAACCCTACTGCAAAAGACACACTTCTGAAACATTTTCACCTGGTGTAATAAAGGGTTTATTGTGTTTCCATCAATGGCGATCATATGAAACATCAAACTCCTATCCATCCCTCTTGTCTCTTCTCTCAATCTCTCTGTGTCTTCGTGTCCCCCCCACACACTTCTCTTTCATTCTCTTCTGATCTCCTCCCTGGCTCCTCTCTCAGCTCCCCCGTCCCAGCCCTAGCAGCTAAAGACATTAGCTGACAGACACAAAAGGCGGCAGAAATCAAATAAAAGGCAAACGCAGCAGCCGCAGGTCAGCCTTGTATAAATATTTATGCTGGAGGAAGGCTCAGTGCCTGAGTAATGCCCTTGTGGCTGGTATTAAAAGAGATAATGTGAGTCTGTGAAGACATGCTGCCTGAGAGAGGGGAGTTCGCAGGGTTATCCATCTCTGCGTCAGGCTGCAGCACTGGCCGACCTTTGACTGCTCTCTCCTGCCTTCCATCTCTCTTTGTCTCTCAGTAAGAGAGGGATTGGAAGACCACATCGACAAGGTGAAGAGTCCCAAAACCCAAACCATTTGCACAAGAGAATCTGGCTGCAAGTCAGAATTCTCACGGCAGCAGAGATGAATCCAAGCCAGGCCCATGTTCAGCTGCAGGACACACACGGGGCTGCAGACTGTGCCTTGTGCACATCTACTCGTTGCTCACACATCATGCCAGCAGCACACATTTAAACTTCCCATGACTTGTCTGAATGCATGTATATATATATTTGCATCTATATAAGTACACATCTATGTAAATGTACATGTATATATAGAAACACTCAAGTACCACACACATATACGCTCACAAAAGTAACATGCACTCTCATACATACAGAATAAGCAGGACAGAGAAGGGGGAGCTGCAAAAAGCAGCTTTAATAAAAATGTGAGGCTACACTGAAAGGGATAGAAGTCTCCTCTGAATTTCTGCCACATACAGGCCTGCAGCAGGTGTCAGGAGCTAAGGCTCTGCTCGTTTCATTTCCTAGAGCACAGAAGTGTCCCAAACACCTCAGCAGAGGCAGAAGTAGCTATGGTTTCTTCACTGAGGTGTATTCAGCATTGGTAGCACCTGGGAACACCAATGAGAGTGTCCTTTGCTCCTCATAATGTCACTTCAGCTGACATTAAGTCACTTCCCACATTATCAGTGGAAAACAAGAAAGTAAATCTAAAAAAGAGTGGTCCTGGTGCCCGGGACTGTCCAACTGCAGCAGAAGCAGCCCATGGGGTTCTGCTGTTGACAGTGCCTAGAAGTTGCACTGAAATTTCCTGCTTTGATTTTGGAGATGAATAGGAATTGGAAGGCTGCACATGGAAACCTCTGTTCAAAATCTGATCACAGTGAGTCTATCAAGAAAATCTAGAGCTGATGATTGTAGTAGCAGATAAAGGAGAGGTAAGAGGATGGTTTTGATCCAAGACACAGTACATCAATATTAAGCACTGCTGTCCCTTATGAAAAGCTACTCCTGCTGCTACCAAACTTCTAGTGGAAATCTCAAAATTATTCTAAAATGACTAGGGCTGAGATCTGAAACAATCACAATTCCCTCTTGGGGGAACATTACTGGGCCATTAGTCTTGAGGCCCTAGAAGATTAACCCTTTGGCTTTCATCATGTATCATGTCATCTGTGCATTAGTCAGGCATCCAGAAATGCAGGCTACAGAAAAAAAAAACAGCATTCAAACTGCAGTTTAGGGGCTAAAAGATGGAAGAGAGAAAATAACGATGTTGTGGGTTTTGCTGTCTTTCCTCTGCAACAATTGAGTAAAAAGAAAGCGAGAAACCACAGCAAATGTGTGTGAAGTTCCATTTGGTAAGCACTTAGTCTTTAATATGGATTTATGCCTCTTGGTATTTTCCTGCTGGAAAAAAAACAAACCAGCCAGCTTATTAATATTTGATAGAAAAGTCATTTGGTAGAAACAGACTCCACAATCTTTTTAATTCAAACATCTAAAAGACAACTTTGTTATTTTACTGTACGGGGGCTCAGAGCTGGCCCTGGGTTATGCTGGGTCATGTACCCAGTAAGGAGTGGGGACACACCACACAATGCTCTGGGGCTGCAGTCTGGCAGCACTACTGGACCAAGTGATTCTGTAATGTCACTCTGAGGCCCAGCAGGTATCAGCTACCTGAGAAAAACCTACAAGATGAGAGCAGACTGAAGGCAGACAGAACCACTGCAGCCAGCCAACAGAAGCACAATTAGTTTGTCTCACAGATCATTTAAGAACATTGAAGAGTTACTGCTAATGCTACTGACAACATTTCTGTCACCAGCATCACTGAATCCTGGTTCTGTGACGTTTGCATCATGGTTATTTGCCTCAGTCTCTGTAGATCGCCCCTAGTACTCCTTCCTGGAGTTTCTGTTCATTTCTACTCTACACTGCTGATTTTCATCAATGCTGCACTGCATATTGCTAAGCTACCATGGCAGAATAGTGTTAATGGGTACTCAGAAGATCTCAAACTGTTATGAAGTCTCTTCTCTGCCTCTCATTTAATAAACTCATAGTATTAGAATCCACAAAACTATATTAAAGCACATGGGCTGTCATTCCATTCTGCACTTCATTTTACCTGAGCTTCATTCCAAGTTTTACATTAAAACCAAAAATCAGTTCCAGTAATTTTCTGAAAGTACAATGTTACTAAATTCTTGATCCATATTTCTCCATTTGCATCATTTGGGATCCTTACTTTTTTTTCCCCTACAAGGCATTAATTCCATGTATGACTTGTTTTGATTTTTGAGCTATGCTGCGACCACCCTGCAGGCCAGAATTGGCAAGATCTTCCCTAATACTTGCACACATTCCTAGCCCAGGGATATTTCAAGAAGTTACTACCTACACAGACATGTGTGAAAGATCTGATTCTTTGGTCAGTATATAATACATGGTTAATGCTTAATTAGTCCATTATTCATGGATAATTCATTATTAGTTATTAACAAAAAGAAAGAACAAGCAAGAGCTGTATGTTAAAGCTCTTAAATCCTGTATGTTAAATTTTAAATGACTGTTCCTCGAGCAAAAAACCCATCCCTGAAGATCAAGAAAGGTTTCTCCAGAAAATTTAGGTAACTACTATATATCCCAGAATAATCAACATTTTTTCTCCCAGGAAGGAGAAACACCGTTGTATTTCAGGGACCCACTACAGGACACAAATACCTGCACAAAGCTTCCAAGCAAAGGGACACCTCAGACAAACCTTACAAGGCTACTTCTATTGGCAGAAAACATCACCATATAAAGTGGCTGCTGAACAGTTTCAAACAATGAATACATTGCTAAAATATGTCTACTTGTGCATAATTCATTAACAGAAACAAGCACTAAATCCATTGGATAAATTGTGGCCTATGAATTGTTTGCCCTGCTCTAATTATAATTCCATTTCGGCCTACTAATGGTACCATAAACCATTTGAGTTTCACCCTTGTGGTTTATTGCCTCATTAGCTCTCCTTTGAAGTAATTAATGCTTTGTCAATTTACCTGAATAGAGCTCCCATGGTGGCTACGGGGCAGATCCAACAGACTCCATGCTCCAACGAACAGACCCACAACTTCTGCACAAGTGGAAGAATTCTTTGGGATTGAGGCTTCTCTGTTTTCTTGCCCACCCCACCTGCTGTAAAAGGCCATAGCCACCTACAGCTCTGACTTCCATTTTGGAATGCTACAATAAACTGCACTGACACCTGGATACGGATTCCTGCATTTACAGGGCAATGAGATCAGGATTAATTCTTGGTGGGAGGGGGAGTGTTGTGGTTCAGCCAGCACTCTGCAGTGGTATGGCTGCTCTCATGAACCCCCTCACGTAAACAATAGGCAGGAGATCTTCGGACTGATTTGGCTGAATACAATAAGCTTAGATCACCAAAAAACCCTCTTCCTTTGACCCATGCCTGTCTTTTACTCAGCTAGCCAGAGGGCTCCTTATTCTGCGTGCAACAGGGAATCCCAGGCTCAGGCACTGAATACACTTGCAAACCCATAGCAAGTCGCTTGTTGGATCCCAACAGGACCACACGTGAGAAATTCAATAAACATCGTTTGTCAGAAGCCTCTGTCAGCTCCCAGCTGTATTTATTTATAGCCTCCTGGTATTTATAGGTCCTTGCACTCTATATAAAAGCTCTGCAAAGGCAAAGTGGGCATGATGGAGAGGGAAGGTAGGGACAGGGTCTCTTTTCTAAGGAGAACAACCATCTGAGTGTCTAAATCATTTCCCATCCTCGTGTGGACAGTGGAGCCAACAATGGTCAAACCTAGTCAAGCTATTTTCAGTTTAGTTACAAAAACCACATTAAGAACTACACTGGTTTGGGAGTTCTCCAACCCTGGCATGCTGTGGACTCTTGGGAAAGCCAAATGACCTCTGGAGATGTTACCTACAGGATCTTCTCATGCTATATCCAGGATCTTCTGTACCACATCTATCTTCTTGCCATTCCATTTAAGAAACCTTCCCTCAGGTGATATTAGGGATGTAAAACTCAGCAGAGTTCACCATATTTTGATGGCTAAAGTAGCCTAACTCTACATCCCCTGCTTATCACCTGTCTTGTAGCAGATCCTTGGGCTGAAGTTTTCAAATGTACCATCAGTGGATCCCCTCTGAGCAGTGAAACTCTCCATTGCTCCCACTTCTAGGATAATTTAACATTTTATTGCTGCACTGTGTGCAGTTCAAACCTACTGAATCTCCTAATTAGAGCTGACACTACTCAGATTAGTGCACGCTGAATTTTAGAATTAGAATATACACTCACTTGACCTGAGGGTTTCATTCTCCCTGTAAAACTGGAGCCCAGATCAGAACACTTGAGTTTCAGTTTCAGAGACTTTTTTTTTCATTGTAGATGTTTTAATGGAGGCTTAGTGTTTGGTTCTGTCCAGAAGGTTTGTTTATTTGTAGCAGAGGCACCAGAGTATTGACTGAAGGTAAGTAGAACTGATACTACACATTTCAATTTTTTCAGTTTCAAACTCTTCCTTGAGCTTTGACTCAAGGGTCATTTCAGAGAAATAAAGCTATCAGCTACTGGCTCATTTCAAGCCTACAGACAATTCAGGATTTCAACCAGAGACTGAGCCAGCCCAGAACTTTAGCTCTAGACTGCTTTAAGTCACTCTGAAGCCCAGGAACACTATGACCAAGAATTGACCAATTAATTTCTTGGTTACTGAATTTACCAGTTCTCTTTGTTGGTTCAAAGAACACCTTGAAAATAAGAAGCCTAGTGATATTTGTGAACCATTTAGGGAAAAAAAAAAAAAAAAAAAAATAAAAACCAAAGAAGCCATAAACCTGGTTGATTTTTTTTCCCCAGCACGATACTTGCTATATAATATAAACTACTGAATGTTTAAAGGTAACATAAGAAGGGAATTTCCCAGATCTCTCCAACATACCACAAAAAAGGTTAGGGGCCCAAAAAAAAAAAAAATAAAAAATTAAAAATTCTAACTTATGTATGCACACACAAACACACACACACAACCCCCATGTGCAGCACTTAATTCTGCACACCCACAGAGGATACTTAATACTTTATGGTTCTTTACTTCAAAGAGTTGGATTTGTGGTACAAATCAGCACAGCCTTATTATAGCTCCATTAACAACAAATCATACCTGCTAAGGAACTGACCCATTAATTAATCAAACACATTCATTTGGGGTTTCCACTAAAGAGTATGTAGTAGAGCTCTTGAAAAATGAAGACACAATAAAACAACCACAGAGGTGTCATTCCCTCAGCAGGTGTTTTAAACCCTGGATGTCCTTCTCCTTATGTTTGTTTCCTGAATGTAGAAGCTGCAACAGGAGGAATATTCTCAAACAGAAAAACCCTCAAGCTCCACTCCACAATCTGTACTTTATAGAATCAGTGAGAAAGTAGCACTTGTATTCTGTATTATTTCTAACCAGAAATATATGAGTGGTGAAGAACTCTGAGTTACAGAACAGGAAAATCTTGTGCACTCATCAGTAGGTGTATCACTTCTTGTGGGCTGGAGACTCACACTCTGTCATCCTGCTGCCTTGCCTGTGAACTGCTCCCTGTCTTAAAACATTCAAAGCCCTTAAACAGTGCTGATTGTCCTCCAAAAAGAAAAATATGGAAAAGACACTGGGCTTGGAAATAACTCTAATCTCAAAACCTGGACCTGCTCTCAGTGAGGTAACATCAGCTACTAGTGGGTAAAGTCAGGTGAGCTGCTCCTGGGATCCAGATCCTGATGTCAGTCTCCTGTAAATCCACAGGAGCTCCACTGCAGTCACTGGCAACATTCCAGATGTATCCCAATGGGACTTAAGATCACAGACCTGCCTTCTGCTAAGAAACTGGTTTGGCTTACTTTGCCACTGAATCTGAATTACATCTCCCTGTCATTCCCTTCCAATCAGACTGACTTCCACGAAAATGCAATCTTTGTTCCTTAAGGATTATGGATTTCTCTTTGGCCAAAATACGTCAAGACTCGTTCTGGAAGCTTGGTGGCAGTTCCTGCATTCCCCACTGCTCGTATCCGTTGGCAGAAGTTGGCAGCAGCACACAAGCATTCTTCAGCTGGATGTGGGAGGGTATCAGCACTGTTTGAAGAAGCACTGGCTGGTAAAACCTTCATGTTATTTTTGGCAGGTGCGTGTGTTGCTGAAACAAAAGGCTCAGGCAGGCTCAGCTGGAGCAGCGTGGCCCGAGATGTTACGTGGTAAGTGAAATATCAGAAGTTCTTGGTGTGTCTGTTCAGCAGTAGGAAGGGCTCATTTTCCAATGGTTGACTCTGGGCTGGCAAACAGCAGGACATGGGCTGCAGGGCTGTGGAGAAGCCCTGTCTGACAGCTCTGCTGTGACCCTACAGCCCTGGCTGTCCCTCTCCAGCATCCTACTTACATCCACTGCTACAAGTGCTGTGGTATCTGCATCCTCCAAGCAAAAAAGCTGCTCCCAGACAGAACCTTCAGGAGCAAGTGTGGCCCTTTCCCTCCCTAACTTCCAGAAACTTCCCTCTTTCCATAGGTTGAAGTATCCAGAGAACTGTCCCATCCCCTGTTTGCAAAACTTATGTGTAAATTCACAATTCCAGGAATTGGAAAGTCACTAGATTTTAAAACCCAAGAGACAAATAAACAAACAAAAAATCAACCAGTAAATTCAAAGCCAGGACTATTTGTATTTGCCTTCTCTTTTCTCAGCCATTACCAGACTTTGGCAGCACTCTGAGGCTATTCTCTACAATGGTGAGGACTAGAAATGGGACCCTTTAGTTAATGATAAGGTTTTAATAAAATTCCAGAGCATGACACACCCCAATACTGAAAGATTTACTAACACTACGGCAGATGCAAATCTAACATCCCCTTTTCTTGTAAAGCCTGAAGAGATGACAGTAGCTCATGTGGACTCAATTTTATTTGGTTTCCATACCCTGCAGGGCAATTAAATCATTAACTTTTCAGACTAAATACTGCACAAAACCTATATAACAAAATAGATTCACAACTGAACTGACACAAAAAGTTATATACTGAAAGATCTGAGCTTGGGGCTTCAGCAGCAATCTTGTCTATCTTTGTCTTCTGCTTCACTACTGGTAGGAAAAGCAGCACAAAAACATGTCAGCAGTGGAAGGGGAGCTGGAAATAAATGCATTAAGGTGGACAGCATTAATGTGCTGCTTCTTCCACCCAGAGCTGTTGCCTGTACTTTACCACACCAGGGGAATTAAATGGCTTAGATAAGCAAGTGAATACTTCTCCAGTGGAAATTACAAGAGCAAAAGGAGGCAGAATCAAGAGCAAGAGCTCAAGCTGTAAATCTCCTTGCATCTGCCTCTGGATTTTTAATGACCCCCAAGTAAGTGGCCACTGCTTGAGATCTTCTTTTAGTGATAGCAGTTGCTAGGCATCAGTGTATTTGGTCACATTTGTTTACCTCTCAAATAAACAATCCTTTATTATTTATATTATAAAGAGGTAGAGGACTGAGAGCTGGAGTCTAACAACATGCCTGTTCTCTAGAACATCAGATGCTGCCACAAATTATGCAGACATGGATATCAATTCCTGGTCCTTCTTACCCCATGTATTCCTACTTGGGCTCTCCAATACTTATTTACTATCAATTGGACCAATTTCAAGCCTCATCTTTCCCTGTTAACAACAAAAAGTGCATGAAATCAGGTAGAGAAATTTTTTCAATGGGGAAAAATAATCAAGAAGGGAGGGCAAGACAATTAAGAAAATCTATTGTTTGGAAGGAAAACATTCCTAACAGGAAATGTAAATGAATACAGTTGTTAAAAAGAAAGTATGTTTTTCATAGTCAAATGATATCTCTGAACTGCAAGGAACCAGTCCTTCCTAGAGCCGTATTTTCTGCCCTCACTCTCTCCCAATGCCTAACTGTAGACTTTTACTTGAGCACCTCATGTGAGAAATTAGAAAAGCAGAGCTGCTTTGCAAACAATTGGTTCCATCAGCATTCACAGGAACTTGCCTGCAATACAAAATAGAGCAACTAATATCCACCCCTCCTCGAAGTTCAACTGTACTAGGAGGAAGAACTAAGCTACTGTATATCTCATTCCAGATTTTGCAAGAGACACTCCAAGCAAAGACAGAATTTGTCTCTCCTGGAAAAGAGAAATAAGCACTCCATGTGAGGGAGGAAGACTTACTTGCATAATAAAAATGTCTCTAATTATTTGTGTATTTTGTAGCACAGAGTATTTGAAGATGTTGTAGTGCCAGCCACTAGCAGGAATGCTATTAAAACTAAGTGTACTGACGTAGCATTTATTTTGCCCTTCCCAGCACCTTACTTTTAAGCTAGAACTTGCTGCTGGAAGAAAGCAGACAGAGTTCATTTAGCACCACGTTAAACCAGCCTTAAATATGATTTTTGGCAAAGGTTTCTTAACGAGACTGCTGCTGGATCAGCTTCCTTACAGAGAATGAACTCACAACCAGTTAGTGTCATAACGCCTCCAGTCACTCAGAGACCTCTTTGTCTAAAAAGCTTAAGTTCCTTTTGTTTGAAGGAAAGACTTACTCATACATTTTCAAAAGTAGCAAAGTAATTAAAAGACAAATTCCTTTTGAATTCATCAACCCACCCTACGCAAGCCACTTCTTACCTATCTCTCCCCTAAAGCTACCAACATTAGGGCTTACTTTTAGCTAAATGAAATCCTTTTAGAGACAGGTTTGCAAACAATCCACCTCTGTCAGACTTGTCTCTGGAGTTTACTGCTACAAGCAGTTGAGAGAGGGTAGTGGACAAATATGTTTCACTGCGTAAGAACAAAGAGGAGCGGGATGATCCCGAGGTCATTCCTTTCCCAGGAAAATGTGTATCAAACCTTGTAGACAGAAGTTCCACAGTGCTTTGAGGGCTTTGCAAGAGAAAAAGTAGTGGTCAAGCTAAAAGGCATAGAGAATATGTGAGGAGGAATATTGGGCCTGAGGCCACCTTAAAACCCCAACAATTAATTCAGATGTGTCATGGTTTGATATATTAAAAATATTTATAAATCTGTGTCTACTGAAATCATTAAGAGGTCAGTAGTTGATGATCCTCAAAGAATCTGTCTTCCATCTGCTGGCTTTTAATGAGACTCACACTTGGATGTGTCTGTGTCACCCCTGGTAACAACAGAGAGGCCAGGAAAAGTTACTTAGGTGATTTTGGAATTGGAGCCTTACTCAACCCTTAGCAAGAAAAGGGTCAGTTTCTAGATGGCAGCAAGAATCCATGTTTTTCTGACAGGAGTTACGTACAACTGAAAGTCCTTAGGTGAATGCACTGGAAGCTGATTCTTACTCAGAGGGTCCAGTTTAAGGCATTCTCCTAGAATGACCCCCGCTGATAATACAGTCCCCTTACTGGGCAGCAAATGGAGGGAGAGGAATTCCCTCCATGGGAACACCAAGCCTTGCAATGGTTTTCTTCACCCACACAGATCTGACCCCCTAAGAGATGGAAGCTGTATGTCATAGGACTCTTAGGTGCCAGTTCAACTCCTGCAGGGTCTGCTGAGCTTCTGGCAGCTAGAGACAACAGGAGGAACAAGGTGGCTCATGAAGGACAGGTCCCACAAACCCAAGATCCCCCACCTTTCTTTGTCTCAGCCATGGCTTCTGCTGACTCTGCATCCACATACCTCCCCTCCAGCCCATGAAACATTTTGCCCTTCCCTATGTGTACTTCCAAAGGACTCAGGCACTGCACTTTAAATTCTAGGAATTCCAGGAATTGCCATTCACATCTAACAATTACCTGAGTAAAACAAACCTTTTGTAAGCAGATGTGAAATAATCTGACCATCACAAAATACCATAATCCTTTCTTACCTCAAAAGGTTCTGCACATTCAGTGGTAAGGATCAGGCCCTTGGAACAGTGCAGAGGAAGCCTGTCTCTTAGGACACCAAGAGGTGGCTCTGCAACTGTTAGAAATGAGAGAGGAACAACATAACCAGCAACTCTCTCTTGGCAAACCTTGACTTTACCCTGTGCTGGTGTTTGCTCTGCCAGAGGCAAGGTGGCAATCATGCTATTTCCTTACCTTGCAGGGGTGTTAGGCTAGTTAGTTAATGTCTTCACAGTACAAAGTAAATGCTGACTATTATTATTGGCATATTATGCAAGTCTCTCTGCTCAGTAGGATAGGCAACACTAAGCGGAAAATTGCAAATGTAACAGCTAAAAGCTTATTCACTTTACAAGTTAACTCAATGTTTTTCTTTTCAGCTGTCAAACTGCTTTATAAGAAGCAGTCCAGCTAAGCAACCCTCACCCTTTACAATTTGGTTTTGTTTGCTTCCTAACCTGGAAACGGGTGTCTCTTGTCTTTATTTCATTTCCAAGCCAAGCCTGAAAAGAAAAATGCTTGCAGAAAAATCCTGTAATTACTGGATCTGATTTTCATTTGAACTTTGATTCTTTCATATCGTACTAACAACTTTCCAAATTCAATGAAACTAATGTAATTACAACTTAGATGAAAGAATCAGTGGGAAAGTTTTTGAAGGGCACATACAGATAGACTGTACGTCCGTAAGAGAAAGAAAATGTGCTCAGAGGATTGATCCACAGTCACTGGAACTGCAATATATGAACAAGCTTTCCTGAGGAACCCAGCCTCCATTTGGGCATTAAAATAAGTGGCTAGATTTTCAAAACTCCCTAGGCTTCTACCATGCTGAGCAATTTTGATTATCTGGCCATAAAAATGTCTCAGTGAGAACTGCTGGGTACCAAGCACTTTTGGAAATCTGGGCTCAATTGTGGGCTCTGAGCATTTCAGAAACCACTAGCTCCAAATGTAAATAGCAGTAGGATGAAGCAACGGGTGAGAGTCATATAAGACACATATATGAGTCTCAAAGTATGTACGTTTTCTTAGTTTCCCTTTAATCTGCATCCCCCTGCTCATTACCATGTAAAAAGATATAATCAAGTTGCAAATCTTTCTCCTGAAATAAGAACTAAACCTCTAAATTAAACTAAAGTGTGTCCTAAATACTTTCTGCCTCAGTGCACAGTCTCTCAGGGAAACTATGATGATGCTTCTTAATAAATGTTCTGTCTTCATCTAAATGACACAGGATGGTGCCAGCAGAGGATAAACTTAATTACCATAGCAGAAGAAGCCATAAAATCATTAAGAGCTAGATAGTGACAGACAGAGTTCATCACACTTCTGCAAGTGACACCGTCTTTCCAATCCCACTGGAAAAACAAATCTGCAAGACAGGAATTATATGAGTGGTCTCAAACACCCACCTCTACTCATACAGTGTGTGTTGAGACACCACCAAGCCCTGTGCCATTGCTGGGGCTTGTCATCATAAGACTGCTTGGATTTGCTTGGCAGACAAAGCTCCTGTTGTTCAAGATACAGACTCAGCACAGCCCAACTTCTCTGAACAGGTCACGTAATACCAGCTGCCTCGGTGCTGACAGGGAGAACCTGTCCTGCCCATCACCATCCCCAGAACACTGGACGACCCTGGCCAGCAGTGCTTCTTGGGGAACACTAACACATGCTGATCCCCAGAACAGAGCCTGTCACAAAGACAGTGCAGCAGCGTTTACTACCACGTTGATTCATTCTCCACAAATACATTTTTTGATGGAAAAACTGTGTTTGTGGGTCAGGAAAACATTAGGAGTTGTGCTCCTATAGCTCCCTACAAGGATTTGTTCTGTCAGTGGACATGTTCTTCTGACATTCTGAGCTACACAACCAAACCAGCACAGAAACAGTATCGAGATGAGCAGCTGCATAAACATTGTGAACAAGCAAGGGAAAAAAAACCAGTCTGAAAGCTGTTTGCTTGTAAACAACTTGCAAGATAAAAGATATCCACATGCAACATTGTTTGGCATTTCCCAATGACAGGCATCATTATGGAAATGCTTATGGAACACTTACAGACAGCATTAGGCCGTTATTCTTCCTTTACAATTCTTTTTCCAGCTCATTCTGCAGCTATTACAGTAACATGGTTCTAACTCCAGCACCTTTATCTTTTTGCAGAAAGTGAACAAACAGCAACTGATTGAGAAAGCTGCAAGGTAAACAGTGAGAGTCCCCTTATGAAGGAGATACTTTCTACTAATCCTACAAGCCAGTCACTTTCATTTCGTAAAATAAGTTTGAACTGTTGCTCAGTGCCCCAAGGGACTCTGCAGCTTTGTACAGATGCTGCTAATCTCAATAATCAAGCCAGAATCACAACAAGAAATCAAACGCCCCACACAGACACAGCTTCATTAAACATTAAATTAAGCTGCCATTAATTAGAAAAGCATTGGTTAGTAATTTAAGGAGAAATGTGGACATACAGAAAAGAAGGTAAAACAGGAAGACTTAAAGAAAAAGACATGAGTGCTAAAAGAAAGGAAGAGTGGCATAAAACATTTTCTTCAATTGCCTTTCATGCTCTTCAGAAGGGAATACACAATTCAATGGAGTAACATTCGAACAAAGAGGGTATTTTTGTTCCAATAAACGCTTCATTTCCCTCAAATCTGGATGGCAATGCTTCCTCTTTCAAAAGTGCCTCCTATTGATTCATAATAGTTAATCCCCTCATTTTTAGGTGACTTTGGGGAAGGGGGGTAAAATCAGGAAACAAGGTTTTGTTTCTTATTTTGCTTCTCTCACTGTTCTTGGAGAGCCTAGGAAAAGTACATTCTTACCTACAACAAGATTTCCAACAACTCCGATTTTAATGTGCTAATGGAATCACCGAGAAAAAAAAAAATGGCAACTTTTACACATGTGACTGTTTCTAAATTAAAACAATGAAACTTTTGTTGTCAAAGCTTTGGCCAAGGTTTGTTTGCTCCCCTCTCCTCCAAGCCCCCTGCCTCTCCTCCTCTTCAGGTGCTTAAGAAATCAAGTGGCTGTTTTGTGCTTCAATGCAGTAGCTCCTAACTCAAATGGATCAGATAGTACAGATTATGCCCTTTAGGCCTTTACAACCCAAAACATTTTTTTCTTTTTAACTGTTTAAACCAAACATTTCTTCAAAGCACAACTATTACTAAGCTATGCCAAACCCCTCTCATCTGTATCAGTCAGAAAAGAACTCTCATATGCCAGGAGAGGATTTGTGCACTCCCACTCACCAGTTTTAATTAGGATGAGGAAACTGTCTGAAGTTCAAGTGTGCAAAGCATTTGGAAATTTTCTCTTACTAAGGCTGCAAACTGTTGACAGTAAGATCTGTTGGACAGAAGGAGCCCTGAGACAGCAACATGCACTTCTGTGCAGAGTGCTTCTGCAAGGAAGCTGGACGTGCTCCACAGTCAATGGCAGGTGAGTACAGAGACTCCAGAGACAGGCTTCCTCCTGCTGCCCAGCCCAACTGCTCAGGGCAGGAATCCTGGAATCCTCCGTGTGAGACCAACACAGCAGCTGCATCTCTTCTGGTACCTGTGAGCATTCAGCAACCACAGCAGAACCACAGTCACAGCGAGGCTGCTGAATGTCAGGAAATCCTGGGCAAACAGGCAGAGCACAAAGTTCCTTTCTATTTATAAACAAAATTTCTGGACAAATCAGACTCACAGTAGCCCACATTTCCAGTTAGATGCTACAGGTTACAAATTATCCCTTCTTTGAACAAAAGAGAGGCACTTGGAAATTAGATGGCCCTTGTGTAAGTGCTTGGTCAAAAGTAAAGCTACTGGCCTTCTGCTCCACTGTGCACAAAAGACCAGATTTTCAGAATGGCTAAACTGTCAATTCAGGCTCCAGAGTGACTAGACAGATTTTAGGAAAGAGCTAAACCTACCTGATGCATTTGGGATGGAGAAAAGTCTTGTGAATCCTTATTTATTTGCCTAGGTGAGAACCAAAGCCTTCAGAGAACCTGCTCTCCTAACACAGCAGTCAGAAATGCATTTTGTTTTGAAGTAAGACAAAACAAATCCTTCTGAATTAGGCCTGGTTAGTATTAGTTTAGCTTCCAACTTCTACTGAACCAGAATTTTCAAGGTAAGTCATCAATAAGAACTCATTTTATAAATTGATTTTTAGCAGAGATTATCTTTTCCCACTTCACTGCAACTTTTAGCATTGAACTGCCTTACAAATCCCATAAAAGGTAAAGGGCTGAGAAGCAAGTCAGTGAGCCATTATGTATTCTTCCAGTTCAGTGGTGACTATCATGCTCTATCCCACAAGGACCTGCGTTTTAATAGTGACTGATAGAAGGTACCTCTATAATCCTGTCCTACACCAAGTAGCTACTGGAGCTTTCTGGGGAGGAACTCAGGCTGAGCAGCTGTGAGCAGCAAGCTGCAGAGCTCCATCCCCCTCCCCTTCCAAGAGAACCTATCAAGACAGGAAAATTCACACTAGTGCTGGCAGCATTAAACATCACAGAATTCCAGCAGGTTTCTGGGAAGATGAGAAAAAGAGAACAGATACTTTCTCTCTTCCCCATCTGCATCCTTCAGCTTTTACCAGTAACTTCTCACACGCAGAGACTTCCAGTGCTCCTGAGCCTGCTGTGCTCCCTGGTGCTCTCCCAGCAGGCAGCCCCTTCTGCCCTCCTCTTCCCCTTCCCATCACAGAGAAGGAAGGACCATGGAACCACCAGGTTGGTTTCTACCACATCTGTATATTAATATATGCAGGTTTTGGAGTATTTTTTTTTTTTTTTTACACTTTGGGAACTACTCACAGTAAAAGGCTTTATTGGCAGGTTGTTTTTTTTTTGCACCATCACTACAATCACACCCATATCAATAAAAAGAATCAAATGCATAGAAAGTTATATGGTTATTAAAACATCCTGATGTCAATTTAATTCCATTTAGTTTTGTCTTATTTTTATGCCAGGAAAGCAAGAAATGCAATGATCTCTATTTTTTTTTTCATCCCGAACATGCTTGGTCAGAATCATAATCCTGAGAATTGTTCTTTTCTTTTTAATTGTATTAATACTTATTAATAATAAATGTTATAGAATTATATGCAGTATTAATTAGAGGCTCACTGTGGGTGCAGATTTTATGAGATGTGCTGGATTTATGTGTGCACGCTGCTGACAAGCAAAGATAAAAGTCAAAGTTATTTTCAGTGCTCACAGAAGAATTGTGACTGTATATGCAATGTGAGTGTATGTGCCTGTACACAGCGGGCAGAAGGAATGAGTCCTTTTGGCTGCCCCTCAGCATGATCATCAAGAGAATTTTCAGGAGATCTTTGGAGTCCTTTATAACAGCTAAGCTTCACTGTTCAAAAAATCAGATTCTGTCCTACCACCAGCAGTCTTCCAAAATTTAATCAGCTATGCTTTCATAAAATTTGAGTGTCTAAACTCCAGTTTATCCTGCATCTCAGAGTACACTACTCTGTGCAATTTTTCATTGATACACAATGAGAAAAAAAGTTTAATCTCAGAAATACTACATGCAAATGTCTCACAAAAATAAAAACAGAAATCAACACACCAACATTTCAACTGCAGCAGAAAAAAAGCCAAAAAATATTTCTCAAACTGTTTTGTTTCTTTTGAGGTAATTGTTCTTCCAAACTATAGGGGTTTCTTTTCTGCCTACTATCACAAAGTGTTCCTAAGCAGGATTTTGTAAAAAATACTATTTTTCTAATATTTGAACAGAAAAAGAGAACAAGAAAAGTGAATTTGTTTTAAGTCAGCCAAAACATAGATCTAAATAAAAGCTCAAGTATTTTGTGAAGGGAAAAAAACCAACAATAACAAAATAGTATTTTGAATCTGCCATTAATATCTATGCATTTTAAAAATACATGTATGCACATAGGATTGTCTTGTTTCAGCTGTTTGTAGAAACAGCAACATCATCTGCATTTAGCTGCCAGCAAATCGTGGTGACGGATTTTAGTGTCGATTTCTTTCTATCTATTTTTGCACACTGCAAACACTGACGATACCTTTGAATTCGATTTCCTCTGTCACTGGCTTTTAACCTGAGAGAGAAAGGAATATGAGCCCTTCTCTCTTTGTGTACTTTCATGATTTGAGATATATGGAGGCAGAGGGTCTGTTTAATAGGAAATTATTTCCTAGTATTTTCTGCCTTGCTTGGATTTCCTTTCTTTCTAGTATTTTTAGATCCCAAGATAAAAAACCCCTTGGTTTATTTGTGTTGTAAGACAATCCACCAAATAAAGCACGGATCGCTGGGAGACTTTCTTCAATGAAAGGTCCAGTTTAACTGGTTCACTTTTAATTTAATGAATGGCTCTTTCCCTCAGACAAGAAGAAACCGCCACAGACATTTACAAAGACACAAAAGCCAACACTGGGCTGTTTTATGTTAGCTTCTTTTCTTAAAACATTTGTTTTTAACTTGAAATGTTAAAGGCAGAACTTGCAGATACAAATCCTTCCCCTTATAGAAACAAAAGTGTTTATATAGCCCACAGTAAATAAACCCTAATTAAAAGGATCCATCAACTGTAGTTCTTTTATTTCATTTATTATTTGCTTTCAGAATCCAAGGTAATGTTTGATGGATACTTAAAATTAAATCTTTATCATATATTGATTTTAATTTTTCTTTAGAATGTTACACACTCTTTTCTTCTTTAGAAACGTATCATTTCTGGTATATGCACTTTCTCACCACTAAATCCAGCACAATCTTCTGCCCTGTTTGGAAGTATTTTGACATAAACCATAACCATTTGATGCCATCAATTGCTGCCTCCAGTTTAGTCCAGCTGGTAATTACTGTGCATTTCTACAAAACAGTGTTTCCTCCTGTCCCCCTCCTCCAAAATTGAAATGCAAACAGCTTGGTGAACATAAGAGAAAGAAAAAGGAAAAAAAAAATTAAAAAAGAAAGAGAGAAAGACGAAGAAACAGAAGAAACAAGAAACAGGCCATCTAATGCAGCCCAGGGGTTTTGTTGTTGTTTGTACAGAAGTTTACAGTGAAAAGAAGGAAAAAATCGTATTTTGCTTTCTGCCTTTCTAGTGGTTTGTGCTTGTTGTAGAAATAAAGTATTACAAATAGAAACCAGAGCGAGGGGGGTGCAGCCAAGCTGCTTTCGCTTCCCTTTCTCATTTCCCCGCTGGGTTCCCGCTCTGGAGCTCCCGCAGCCCCGCAGCTCCCGCACGGCCGCTCCCCGCGCGGGGTTTGTGGTGTCACAGCGCCCCCTGCCGGCCCGCGCCATTCCGCTCACCCGCACACCCCAGCGCTGACCGCGGCGCATCGCACGGGACTTCCATCCTCTGCCGGGGCCAGCGCCAATGGGTGCCGAGACTCACATACACTGACCCATCTTTACGACTGACTTTGGCTTCCATGTTTTGAAATCATCTTTTTTTTGTGTAATAAATGTATCTAAGAAGCGGTGGATGATAAGGATGCAGTTTATTGCTTCACTAAGACATAACTCTCTACATAAAATATCTACGGGGGTACAAAACAGAAAACTGTGGTATTTTTGAGAGATGAAGTTCTGCTGGTTCACACATCTTTTCTTTAGCTGATAAAAACTCCTATAGGATGAAGTCTTTCTGCCTCTAATGTTTTAATATTTTAACATGTAAAATTAATCACCATTTAGACCAATATATCCCCAAATTTGTTGTTATACAATTTCACTGTTATTCTCCTCACTATTTTTCTTAATTTCTTAATATTATTCTTAGATTTCTTCTTATTTTTCTTTACTATTTTCCTTAAACTCTTTCTGCCCAAAGCACCCTTTCAGGATAAACTAGACAGACGTTCAGCAGGAGATACAAAGGTTTCAGCTTTGGATCACTGGCACCCATACAGTTTTCAATGGTAAACTATGCTAGGCTCAGAATTCTTAAGCCACTTAACTATTTCATATTGTTTTAATATATCTGCTAATTTTTTTTACTATATATATTTAAAGAACATATAAAAG